>JASKDV010183404.1:0-12288 GCA_032466395.1 Aegires albopunctatus
CAGGTACTCATTCACACCTGAGTCGAGTGAGGTAGATGGGACAAAGTGTCTTACCTAAGGACACACCGCCAATGACTGGTGGTTATCGAGAAAATTTGCGCCTAGCAGGATACGATCCCACCAAGTCAATCAGCCGACCGATGTCGTTTTGAGTTTCTCGTGTTTGAACTCCGTTAACCACTAGGCCACTGACGCCCCCTATTATGAAAATGGGACTGTTGTTTGCAAATGTACCATAATAAAAGAAAACACTAATCAAATTGATTATGTCTATAACACAATCTGATGTTCGTCAAAGCTACCTGTGAAGTTCCAGAGTTTTGTTGTGTACTTTGGGAGCCTATTCTGACAACGTGAAACGATATGTCGTAAAGTTCTGACTAATATGATGTAGCAATTTTAAGAAAGTGCATTGTACATGGAAAACACGATCCGATTAAAACGACGGTTTCAATGTGCTACACAAATGAAAATAGTTGTCCGCATGTGGTCCTACACTTTGTTGACTCAAGGGATGGTAAGTAAGCTAAACACATTTTAGCCAGTTTTACAAGGATTACTGTGAAGATGAGCGTCTCCAACATGTTTGAAAGCCAAGAATCTAGACTACGCTTTGTTCCATCAACATTAATATATTTTTAAAAAATAGCAAACCACCTAGTTTTTACTACAATAATACCTAGTATCGTTCATTTCGGCCGCAGAGTTCAATACATGTCGTAATTGCCTGCCGTTATAACATAACCTTTTGTGCATGTAATTGCCCGCCGCTATAACATAACCTTTTGTGTGTACTGTTATCGTTTGCGTTGGCCTACCTTTTCTCGGCCAAATATTATATTAAGCCGCTAGGACGGTGGCAAACTGAACCCGAAAAGCCTGGAAAAGTGTACCTGCTGCAAATTCAGTCCATCTTAGTTTAACTTCATTCATGGACATTTAATCGACTAGGCAAAAACAACATATTATGTCAGGACTCTCCTAGTCAGTTCTTGTTCGCTTTATCCTGTGGTAAACAGGACAGAAGTATCCAGCCCTGTCGGAGAAGGACGATCAATTCGGAGGTCCCACGTGCCTTTGCGCATGTAAAGATCCCGCGGTGATTAAGAATCGAAAAGAGAAGACCGTTCCGGCCGCCACCCTGACAAAATTCAATTCCTACCATGGTCTATGTTAGAGTAATACCCCTATAAACTTCTATTTCAGACGTATTTTCTGAAAAATCAAGATCTGAGGGGGAGGAAGTGTACCTAGGCAAACATACGCCCAGAAAACTCCTTGACCAGGCGTGGCGCAATAATTATGCTGCCAGATGGGGTGTCAAGACGAAAAGAGCCAACGATCTTTGCAGGGAAACCTCATGATTAAGGCCCAATGGACATGGAAGGAATTTGATTTCATCTCAACTTTAAACCGTCGAGAGACCATGAGTTCAAAATCTGTCTCCGATGAGGCTAAGGCCTTGAGTTCATAGCGTCTATATTACTGCACAGAACATATATCTGCCCTCTCTAATCCGAACACCCTCGTTCCCAGCAATTTTGTAAGGATTACATAATTTTCCGGATTAGGGAACATTAAGAAATAACAAGAAAAAACACTTGTTCCCAGAAAATGGTTCGGATTACAGAAATCCGGATTAGAGAGGACAGACTGTATATTTCACCATTCGCCTTGCGCGCAGCAGGCAGACCGTACGGTCGGAATTTTTTTCTGCTTCCGCTTTATCTGATTGGTGTCCCCCTGTACATGTATCTCCTTTTTCCAGGTAAAAATCTGGCCTGCATGGACCCTGACACGAGGCATGGGTGTTCAAGTCCTACCAAACTGCTTTTATTTACTGGCTATTAAGGATACGATTTTCATAATGTGACGAGCCCAATGTCTAAAAGTTATTTGGAAAGATAAATCAGTATCAAAAACCCAAAAAACAAAAACAAAAACACACACAAAACTGGAAAAAAGAAACCAATAAAAACTATAGTTCATAATATACATGGTTTTTATTTCAATTTCATCAATAACTCAAATATAGCATGGCATATTGGTACACCTAGCATTATAGTTATAGTACAAAATATTTCATTACGTTCGAGTTTGGAAACCTCGCATGTACAAGTCAGGAAATGTTCAACTGCTTCTCTTTCTGCAACGATCAGTGAAAGCATCAATTTATACTATAATAATAATAACGGTGTCACAACACCTCGAGAATAGGAAATCTCACATTTGTTAGCTCTCATACCCTTACACTCACTTTCACCACCAGGAGTGTGTCTAATAATGACACACGTCATACTCACATGGCAAACACACCTTTTTTGTTAATTTTGTTAATATTAAATTGTACCGATGAGGCAAAGATTCATACTAAAATCTGTACATAGGCAAAGCAAATCCATTTACATTCTTAGTCCTGACTTTGCTCTCCGGCAAGAACAATATTATCACAACAAAATAATAATAATTAATAATAATAATAATAAAATAATGACAACAATAATAGTAATCATAATAATAATTATAATAATAATAATAATAATAATAATAATAATAATAATAATAATAATAATAATAGGCCCAAAACTATGTTGTTACTTTCAAGAAAAACTAAAGCTCCTAAAGACACCAAATCTGGCAAACAAGAGTAAAGTAACTTTCAAACATTCTTTAATGCATGGTCCAGTCAGATTTTTAATCTAAGGATTTGTTCTTTTTATAAATTCAGAATTAATCACGCTTAGATTACATTTGGAATCTGATAAATTGTCTTGTTTGAAATTGATGCACTGCACATGCGCCTTGCTCAGCTAATTACAAAATTAACTGCTTTCGGTCAGGCCTTTTCTCGTAGTGGATGTAATAATAATAATAATAATAATAAATAATAATAACAATTATAATGGTATCCCTCCAATTTGTAATGACTTTTAAAGAAAGAAAATAAAAAACCTCAAGCAAAAACGCTAACCTTAACAAAAGTAAGTAACAAAGAATTAGAAATCAATAAGGCAAAAGAAAGACATCAACCACATGAGTAAAGCTTTGAATTTTTAACAAATCTTTGTTTCAATCGGCAAATACGTGAAAAAAAGGAACCACATCATACGTGCTGGTGAAAACTGAAAACCAAAATTAAAAAAAATAAATAAAGATTGGGTTTCCAAACCAAAAACAAGTCACAAAAAATGTCTATTAATCAAGAGTTTGACAAAGTTTTGGCAGGGTGACTAATAACCTTATAAAAAAAAAAAGTAAAAGAATAAAAAAGGCATAACAGCTAACCAGGTCAAAATATAGTAAACTTTTGAATTTACCGGTATGTGCTTGTGACTGACTCTAAGTGTGTCATATTCTGTTGTATGTTTGTGTGTGTGAAAAAAGCTCGTCAATTTGTTGCATGATACATTTACACTTTTCAACCAAAGAAAAACAGAAATAGTAAACCATAATGGGAGAATTAAAGACATAGCAGTGGAAAAAAATCAACATAAGTATTCCGTTCACTTATCAGAACAATAATGTTGGAAGAAAAAGAGATCATATAACAAAGTTTCCTTTTTTTTTTTATAAAGAAATTGATTAATTCATTCTTTGATTGGATTAAATCTGAAACTTATAAAAATATTAATAAAGCAAACATTTTATTATAAAGAAAAAACCCAAAATCAAAATTTAAAAGGAAAAAAGGGAAATCAACCTTAAAAATTGAACGACTCCTGTAAGTTTGAATTAAACTTTCTCTAAAGACCCTTGCTTTCATCAAGTGGGGCGGTTTTTATAGATGGGACAGATATACGTGAGTTCTGTTTTAATGATTTCAAAGAAAATAGAATAAAAACAAAAAGTAAGACAAATTCAAAAAATTTTTTGGTCTTACAACATTTCCTTATGTTAATAGAGTCAAATAAAAAATATAATGTAAACCAGAAAATCAAAAGCTATCAGCGAATGAATGAGAATTTGGGCCATTTTATAATGCAAGTAAAGTACTGTAATTTGATTATCATACCATACAGTGTGTGAGACTACAAATTGATGCAAACATTAGGTGGGTAAAAAACAAAAATAAATAGGATTTAAAATTTTAGTTTTAGCCTGAGTGCAAAATCTACGTGGGTGTCAACAAATCGTTCAATAAAAATATTTTTAAGGTGTTAGAAATGACTGGCGGACATTTATGAAAAATAAACTTATGTATCAGCATAATAATATCTTAACAGTAAATAATACAACAACCAAATTAAATAAAAAGGAGTGTGCCATACAGGTGTGGGAGGAGGGAGGGAGGGGGCGGGAAATTTAACTACTGCATAATGAACAGTAATACCAACAGTCGATAGTTCAATACAGCAACAGTTTAGAAAAAACAAACTTGATAATATGATAAAACAAAGCTAGCATATCAAAAATAAATTTTAAAGAAACAAACAAACGAAAACGAAAACCTTAAACTTATATAATTCATACAAAGACATGAAAAAAAAATCAATTATTTAAAAAAAAAAAAAAAAAAAAAATAAGACTTACAAAAATCAAAATGATGATGCTCTTTAAAGCTCTAAGATGTCTCAGAAGCAACACAATATATGGATTTAAAAAACAATTAATAAAAGGAATGAGAAACAATAACTTCTCCCACCACCCTTCAGCCCCACCTTAAACGTACAAGATTCATTTTATCATGGCAGCCCCTGTAATATTCTTTCACGTTATAAGTGTCAGAATCAAAAGCATATAATACAACAGCATGGATCATCATGACATTGTGACAATAAGGCCAGCAACATGAGAATTGGAATGACCACATGGTGATTTATTTTGAAGAAAATTAAGAAGACAATAAAAGTCCAGCCTCGACTGTAATAAGATAATTTTGGTAACAATCGTAATAAAAGTTTGTCAACTCAAACGTGATATTGTTGATTTTTAATTCATCCGATATAATATTATTTACAAGTATCACTGGCACACCACAGAAAACAGGACAAAACTTTGATAATGCTTTCGTAAGGGCAACTTAGTCCGCACATGTTAATAGTGATAGTTTTCTACTATTAAAAGTCTATTTATAAAGATTTTCGAATTGCAGTAGAATTTCTACTACTATTAAGTGCTTTATTTCTGTTTGCTTAGTACAAAATAATATCAATTTTTTGTTGTTGTGTAAATTAAAACTAAAGAGCAAGGAGATAAAGAAAGATGAAAAGGGAGAAATTCAAATCAAGCACTTGTTCCTTTGACTTTCTGTGACTTAAATGATGCATAAATACTTGACATAAATGTAGAAAGAACCAAGAATATTTATAGACTTTTATACAAACAGCATTTTGAAATCAAGACAGAAGTTAAAGCAAAATGATAAAAAATCCCCTTGGAATTGATATTGTACAATATTGCACAAAAGGAAAATGAAATGATACAAGGAAAGTCATATTCATAATTAGGGATATGACAAATTTTTAAAACAATTTAAGATAAAAATAATAATCATACATTGAAAAACGGAAGTTTTTTTTGTTCATCTTATCTTTTAAAAGGCCTTTGATAATATTGTACGTACATTTTTTAACCAAATATTACAAAAAAAGAGAAAAGGAAGGAGGAAATGCTGGGAATTATGTTTTTATCAATCAATTATTAATATCATTTAAATTAATTACTTACCCTCTTGATAGTTTAAAAAAAAAAAAGAATTTTTCGTTTCTTATTAGAGAATAATCACGTTTGCAAAATCAAAATTTAGAAACATCCCAAAGTTTTCTTACTATACGACTGTCCTTTTACAATGAATTAGAAAAACCCAACTTAACATATGACACAATATTCTGATTCTATCACACAATGAAATTTCAAATATCCACGCAACAACTAACAAGAAAACAATGGATTTTCCTAATTCATTATAACCATAAAGTCTTGCATTCGTTTGTTTGAACAAAATTGAACCACATAAGATTCCAAATTAAAAATTTCAAATACCAAAATGGAAGAAAATATCAAGAGAGGATTAAGAAAAGAAAAAAGATTTAATAAAACAAAACAAAATCAACCAAAAACAGCTTGTTCATAATTTATGTCACCCATGATTCAATAGAAACAACAATAAAGGAAGCAGAACATTAATGTAAAATCATTCAGGATATGTTTGAATACGCAGTGATCACTTGCAGATAGTTGATGCTGTTAAACAAAATCATTCATGGAATTTTCACTTTTGCTTTCACTTTTACAAATCAAACATACATCACCACACGCGAAACAAGAATTGAGCAGGAAAGTGAAGAATTCACTGCAGGCTTCAAGGCAAAAGTGAGTGACAGTGACATTGGATGATCTTGTCACCCTATTTTTTAATATTAAATGAAGTTCATGCAGGTCGAAATGACCTGACAAAAACCCTGCCATTCACTCAACATAACATGGATTATAAGAACAATAATATTCTGTGTACAATTTGAAATGTCCATGAAATACTTCAAAATAATGACCAGTTTCTATCATACATTATTTGATTAGCATTTGTCAATGCATTCCATTGTTTGTCATAAACAAAGTTTCATGTACCAGTAGCTTACAAAAAACAATACAAAAATGTAAAGAGAGAAACCATTTACAACCAGATGTATCCAATGCGATTGTTACAACTGTAAAACGATTCCTACTTCTATTCCGCAGAAGCCTCTTGAGATTTTTAACTTTTCCTCTTTCATTGTCATTCTAGGCCTCTTTAATAATCTTATTTTCATAATATAATACAGCTAAACTGACTAAGCTACTATAAAGAGAAGGGAAATCTATTGAAAACGTTACATAAAAATGATCAAAATTTTAATTTCACCAATATAAACATTTTCATTTCCACCATGATAAAAATATCTTATTTAATGAACTAGTCACAACAAAATAAAAATAAGATTTCATCTGATCAATATGCTGAAATGTATTCATCTTGAATTGAAATATGGTAAGCAATGGTTTTGAATGACAGTGATGTACAATTATGATACAAATGAGAATTATACACAGAAAATAATATCAACAAGGACGTAATGGCGGCCATATTCAGAAGGATTATGCTGAAAGAAAGAATAATTATTCATATGGTGACTGGCTCCATTTTAATGCCTAATTTTCTTGGGAAACTGTGCCATATAAAATTTGACGGTTTTTCTACTATTTTTTTTCTCCATTTTGTCATAAACTTACTTTAAGTATAATATATATTAAATATAAATTGATAATAATGGTATCATATTTCAAGACCCAATATCTGACAAATCAAAAGAGTAAACACTTTAATACCTTAATCCCATTAGACCCCTATCATCAATCACACAATCCATTTTGTAAATCAATGTTTGGAGATGTCTAATGTTCTTTTGGTCTTATAGAGCCAGGTCACCTAAGAATGAACTAAATTAATTTAAAACATGCCAAATCACTTCATAATGGGCCAAATTGGGGCACCCCAAGGATCTCTGTGGCACATGGGATTTAATCCACGCAAGTCATTAATTCATGGCAGAATAAAATAATGAGATAAAAAAAAAGAAAATATCTGCCCATAAAAATCACAGTTACAATAAATAGAAGTTTTGTAATAATCCTCATTGGTCAGCGTTATATATATGATATTAAGATGTAATAATAATAATAATAATGATAATAATATAAACTTCACAAGTTATGTACGTGCACATTAAGCAAGTCTATTGGTCATTCATCATTGGGCAACAAGATTTCATATGTACACTTCGGACATTTGTTTTATCTTTTTACGTTAAATATACAATGCAGGGACAGAAAATCACAAAGATATTGGCAAGTTATGCGAGTTTGGAACCTGAATATTAGATAACTAATATAATATGTTAAAAGGACATGGGAATTACAAGAATTCAGCTAAATGAAAAGATGATGAAAGATTAAGATTAGAAATGTTGAGATGATGGACAAAATTAAATGCAATGGCAGAGAAAATAGAAAGAGAGCATGAAAGGAAAAAATTGAAAAGTCATTTGATTTGTATATTCGTAATGAAGTACAATGGTTGTTTTGATGTTCATTACAAACATTAAAATCAAGACGATGTGATAACAATTTTAAAAGAGAGGAAAGACAACAAATAAATTATACGATTTCGAAGAAAAAAAAAGAAGAAGAAGAAGAAGACAAAGATGGCAATCAAAAGATTCTAGACAATTATAAATTATGAAAGAAAGAAGAATAACATGAATTTAGTCGTTAACCAGCAAGATAACACAACCTCAATATAAGTAAAATGAAGGGTGCATTGAAAAAAATCCGAACAGGATGACATTGTTGAATCTTTGGAAGCGGTCATGAAGTTTGTGATAGACAGAGGCACTGATTGTAGATCTGCTGTCACCCATCTGCTTGTTGATGGGCCTTTGTTGACTCAGATCTTTTATAAGTAATGGACATCATACATTTAAAAAAAAAATAAAAATCTAAAGGACAATTTTTATTAGCCAGCATTACATAAAAATGGAAAAAAATAAAAAATAAAAAAAATAATATAATATATAGATGCTTCTGATTTGACCTTGAGGGTGAAAGAAAAATAATTGTGGCACAAAGGCAAGTAAAGGGAATTGTGATGTTTACTTCATTGAGATGAAAACAAAACTTTAATAAACAGTATAAGATATTTTACTTTGATGATAGCATAAATGCAAGTCTTGGAGGGAAGAAAATCAGTTGGCTAAATAAAGTAAATAAGAATTTTATCAGAAGTTTGTTTATTTTCTTACACGATATTCATTGTACAAGCATACATCTTATTTCAAACAATGAATCTGTACATTTAAAAAGATGTAATATTAATTTAAAACCTAAAAGAAACTGAAAAACAAAGTGTAACGCAGTATTTGATCCATCAAAATTAAAAATTAAAATTACAATATATGCCCATAGACTCGTCTTGTGTTAGGCCTATCATTACCAATCTTTTCTCCTGTCAATCCACATAGCTGACGATAAGGAGCATTACGCAGGTAATAAAATAAAAGCAAAAATAGAAATAAAAGGACAAAGTTTTGTAAACTGTGCTAAAAATCAAACTAAAAAATAAGGTTTCTACAAAATTTCTTAGAGTACTTAAAAATTCATTTTCTTGTTTCCCACAAAAATATCAAAGGATGGAAATGATTGAGAAATATCATCAATACTGGAAATGGAACTGCAAAAGCTATGCTTTCCATTAACAAAAATAAAAGAAAGGTCAAATTATTCATTGAAATAAATCTTGGACTTAAATGTTGGTCAAAGAGATCTATTATTTGACAATAAAATGCACACAATTGTTTTTGACATTATAATTAACCCCAAACTAGGATGTAGTTGATAGCAGTTTATCATAGCTTATGGAATTAAAGTTACCATACACAATAATGTATAAAACAAAGTCAAAAACAAAATTGAATATTATTACACCACAATCTTGGGGTTCATCGTATCAATGCCGTGAGTTTGGACATTATAAATATCACAAATTCCAGCATTAAAAAGTCAAATCAATAAAGCAAACATCAACATCAAATATGTATAGAGACAATATGGATTTCCTAAAACGTTCATGATAGTTATTTGTGTTTTTCAACCATAAATCACTTTAACCAATTAGATAACATTATTTTGGTATGTATTATATGAGAGGTGATGGTGAAATTGATAATAAATGTAAAAACAATTAATGATGATGATGATGATGATGATGATGATAATGAATAAATATTTGCATGTTATAGAGATGTACATGTACTTCGTTGAAGATCTGCAGATATGAGCTTTGTCAAAATTTTGGGTCACATCCCAGGGATTTGGTGCCTAAACTAACGTCCTTAATACCCGCATTGAGGTGCTAAAGAAAAACCAATTGATGCAAAATAATGGGAAAACTATGCGGCAAGTGAGGAAACAAATTTTTTTTCATAAAAAAAGACTTGTAACTTCTGCAATATAATCATCCTATAAAAATCTATTGCGTTCTCTTCTCTATCTGTCAGATAAAGTATTTTAGCAGCATTGCATGGTATAAAAGTTCAATAATTACTTTTGAGGTCTAAAGGAAGGGTAAATACCATACGTTGAAAGCATTATATATATATATATGAATATTTAAAAAATTCCAAAACAAAACATCTGCATTACACATTGAATCCAAAAACACTTTTATAATGCTTCCATTAACAGTGGGGGAGGTGGGGATGGGGGATCAACTTTAGCAATATGTGTGGTAATGCAGGAATTCAGTCATGTCAATTCTATGAAATGGGGGTTCATGCGTACCAATATTACATTAAATGGATATAAGATTGTATGCCTCTCGGTTGGTTATAATAATCCATCAGTCTTTCCATAATAGAAGCACCCACCATCCCACTTTTAAAATTCTGACGCAGGCACATTATGATTTTGTATTATCTTATAAAAACCTTGATTTTTCTACTATTCTTTGGAAGACCAAGCAATGAGCAATTTATTTAAAGGCCTAGTTTAACTAAAAACAATCATTATAAAAGTTGATGGTAGGCCAAAATTCAAATTTTCCTGAATAATAAAAAAAAAATCAAATATATATATTTTAAAGATTTTGTTACTTAATTAAAGCAAAAGGTTATGAAGGACTTTTGACTGACTTCCTGCACTGCCAAGCACAACTTTACATTAAGACTTATTAGTCGCAAAATAAAATTGCCTCAAAGGCAACATAGAGTAGCACTATTATATATGGTAATTGATAATAGTAAAAATAGAGTTAAACTTTTGTCAATGAATCATGACAATAGACATTATCAAAAGCTTTAACCGACCATATCATTAATTCAAGTTGACTGCTAACGATGATTGAAAACAGAGCAATCCCTGAATTGAATAGTATATATCATACATTAATATAAAGAAGCCACCTTAGTGGGTAATAATGTACAAAAAAAATGCTAGTTAAAAAAACCAAAACAAAAAACAACCCCTTAGCAGACGGATTTTTGGAGCTTATCATTGAATATTTGTAAATCCCTTTCGGACGGTCACCAAAACAAAAAAATGCGAAAGGAGAGAAGAAAAGAAGTGTGAATCTTCTGATGAAGAAACATGGTAGAAGAACGTACTGTTCCACAAAAGGCTTCTGGGTTTCTGTGATGATCTCTAAATTACGCCCTTTTCATTCAGTTTGAAACACACGCTTCTGACACACAACTTTGGACGTACAAATCTGCTTCAGGTGTATGATGATTGATATCAAGATATGCTTGGTCTCACAGTCACACGCTCATTATCGCATCCTCTCCATCTACTACCGCAGCAGCCACAATAATACATTGACTAAAAAGGTAAGTATTGCTAAAGTTGTCATCGATTTTGCTTGAGATGAATAGTGCAGGGAAGAGACTCCTCCGCCCTCTAGGCCGTCATTATCGTCGATGACGCCAGTGTTAACGTTTGGCCCGTCACTGGCATGAATCACAGTATTTTCGTCAGGGAAGCCATCGGAGCCTGGTACTACGTCTCCTTCTTTGGGTTTTTCCGTCGGGCCTAGGGATAGGAAAGGAAATAACATGGTGAAAACAATGGCAGACGATATTACATGTAACATTGTTATTAGTATTAAAGCTACGAGAGATTATAATACTACACGAACATCATAAATGAATAGAACCAATAGCTATTGCTTTCCTTCCTCCCTCCCTTATCACCCCTCTTTACTCAAATAACAAAATTAGTCTTGAAAACCAGAAAGAAATGAGAAAGGAGAGAAGAAAGGAAGTAGAAATATCTTTCCGGTTTCCAAGACTAATTTTGATATTGTGGGTGGAGAAAGAAGAACGAAGCAGAAAGGAGAGATATATTTACATCTGATGTCCAATAGTGAAGGATACTGTTATAGCTTATTAAGAATATAGGAGAATTAATTGTTGATATGAATCAGAATTATCCAATCACATTGTATGTATTAAAATGCTACATTTCCCATTGTTTCCTTGTGCCCTTGTACCCCTGTATAGCTTGCTTGTAAAACATGAAGGGAAAACATTTTATAGACAAACTAGTACCATAATGAAGTCAGCCTTTTTACCTAGGAGCTAGCCTACTGTGTACCCTATCACCACCCCTCATCTTGAATAAAGCTTATGAAGTTGAAATAGAATAAAGAGACTAGTAATAAAAGCTACAAACTTAAATGGGAAGAAAAAATATTCAACTTTATATTCCACTCTCAAAACGTCTTCTCCATCCCAAAATAATCGGGGGGGGGGGGGGGGG
>JASKDV010183415.1:0-12288 GCA_032466395.1 Aegires albopunctatus
AAGAAAGAATACACCTCTGTACTCATTCCATAAACAGGATCACTTGTACTCATTGATAACATTGATAACGTTACATTTACATTACTTGCCAGAATATACTTTTTACATTTTTATTCACTTAAAATGCATTAAAAAGTTGATTAGTCATACATTATTTACAAATAAATTTTAAGAAATTGTGTCATATTTTGTTTACCTATAATTACCAATGGTCTTGATTGATAAATGCTTATAGATAATTATCATTTGCTCAAAGAGTCTAGGTTTGCTTCAAGATAAGTGTGGTGCATTCATTTTGTCTCTGTCTGTGTATGGGCTTGCGGTCTTTGAGTGGTGATTTAAATCTAATTTTATCTTTTCATTCCAATTATGAACCATTCCTCTTAATGTTTCATTTCACTTGAATTAAGCACAGGTAAAATGAATTCAAATACAATAAGCCCTTCATACTCAGTGGTTGAAAACAGGACAACAAAATTTGTATTTTATTTTTATTCCCAAATCATTGCTTCTTTTTCCCTGTTATGTGCATATAACCAGATATTCTAGTTAGTCAGAGGAGTCTCCTGTTTTTCATGTTATTGTGATAAGATACCATCATTATTAATTAGTTTTATTCATTTAGCTACCTTTATTACTATTTGTATTCTTGATTGATTTTTTTTTTTTTTAACTAGTCTATTATTATTATTACTATCAGACTATCTTACTTTTTCCATGGGCGCTGAGAAAAACCCTAGAGATGACAGAGCCCATAAACTCCCAATTAAGTAATATATACATATTTTTACTTGCTTATGTGTTAATTGAATACTAAAATTTAAAAGCAGCTTGGTAAATCCATTCTTTCCATCAGAAAAACTTACTCAACTAAAGCTGGAGATTTTATGTTTGTTTTTTATTAGTGCATTTCATTTCATTTTGTTTTCTTATATTGTTATAAGTATTTAAGTTTTGGTTTGGGTTAGAGAAGTTAAATGTTTGAATTTTTATTATCACATACTAATTTTTGTCATCAAATGAATGATTTGTATTTCATTGCCATATCATTCTCTTCATTGGTACCAGTAATTGTTATCTTTTGTAAAGTAAATTTTTCCTGTAATTTTTACTCTAATTAGAAGATTTTTAATTCCTTTGTGCTCACATGAAAAACCCATTGAGACAAAGTCACATATTGCTAAAATAAAGATAATTTTTTTTTAATACTGCTGATTCCTTTGTCTTTAGACAACATAGTTTCAAATGCTCATCCCAATGAGTAATGGTTAGTATCGGGGTATTTTTTATTAGTTTTTCAAGTTTTGATAATAAAATTATTGTTGCCCAAACAGTATTATATATCACACCTCTTTTTTTTCTACTCCTTCCTGCCACCCATGGTATGTACTTATTACACATCATCCAAAAGCCTTTTGATAAAATATTATTAATATGGAATTCATATCTTCCTAAGAAAATATTGATATTTTCTTGGGTACCATTGGTGAACATGATCGGTATAAGTTGGAGAATGAATCATTGATGTTATAAATGATCTGTCTCTGGCAATTTGAAATGTGTTACATAAAGGTATACCAAGAATTCAGACTTTTATTTGTTCATGCCACTACCAGATTCAACAAGCAAATCTACTGTGTGTGTGTTAATCTGAAAAAGAAAAAAAGTTGTATGGGATTATGAAAATCTTAATTGAAGTTATTATGTATTGTAGACAGTGTTGATATTGCAATTTGCATTACAAATTGACCTTTGAACTCAACTATGACATGATTACTTCTGTAATTTATGATATTCATCATAGTTACATACAAAAGTTATTTAGAATTATGTTATTCCTGCTTCTAGAACAAATTAACTCTTTTTAATTTGAAACATTTTTATTTATTGTATAGACCACTACTGATATATATTATTAAGAAAAATATATTTTGAAATTATGAAAGGTTAGTAACCATAATTGAAATTGTATTAATAAAAATGTATTTTACATATGGACTCGCAAGCGAAATGTGATGAGTTTGAATCTCATTGGAAACACCTTAGTTAACTCTTGAGCAAGGCTATTGACACAAATTGTCTACGTTTGCAAAGCTGTTCTTATGGCTGACGCTCAGTAAAAGCCAAATGACAAAATTCCCTCCGTGGAAGCAATTGCGTATTTTGATAAGTGTACTTTTTATAAACAACCAGGATGACTTTGACCTGAGGTCCACTCTTTTCCCCAACCACCATGTTTGCATCACCCCAGCCTGCAATCGTGAATGATTTCAATATCTGGTACAGTAGTACACGGCTATAGAGGGACTTTTGGTTCCAGAAGAAAAATCCTGCTGTAGGCGAGTTCCCGCTATAGGCATGCAAAGTGGAATTATCGGGGAGAAAATTCTAAACCCCACATGATTTTTTCAATTCTTCATGTTCTGTGGTCTGAAGACGTTTTCTGTCTGATTTGTACTGTCATTTAATGATAGCTGACGTAACGGCTTCCTTGTCTCTCAAAAAAGTATAGAGTTCCAGAGGAAATGTCATGATCCGTGCATATATGCGCTTTAGACTTTCTTATCAACTTCGTTGATTATCTCGGCCTTTAATTCGAGAGAAAAACATTTTCTTTTCTCTTTAACGCAAGCCATCTTTTCCTCGGCCTTGTTGCTTGTACTGTCTAGGCCTAAACACGTAGGCCTATCTCACTGGCACTGTAGAACTGGTGAAGTGGAGGCATGCGTATCAATGATCACAAAGAATCGGGAACCAGAATCACACACTACGCGCTCTCCTCTTTTTACTCTCCGCACCATCTCTCTCTGCCGCCTGCTTCACCTCACTCATCAATGGACTGGCCAATCACAACATGGCACCTCTAACAGCTGTTTGGGCCTTTCCTTGACCTGCTGTATCCAAGCAAATAATAATAGAGTTTACATAGTAAAAAAAAATGGGGGACTCTGGTAAGGTTCCGTTGTAGGGATGGTCCCGCTGTAGCGGGTGCCGCTATTGCTGTGTACTACTGTATTATTTTTAAAATCTTTGATGGTAAAAGATTGTAGCCACTTGACATTCATATCAATATTAATGACAATTTTCTTTATCGTTATACATTAACAATGTACTTAATATATTCTTATTGTATTGGTGTCTGCTTCCTCTCCCCCTCCCCCCATCCCCCCCCCCTTTTTTTTTTTTTTAAATTTATAATAGGGCCTCCTTGCTCCTTGGCCTTTTCAATACAACTCTTTCCCCCATACACACCTCCAAAATACTCCCTGCTTGTTGCCCATTGATTTACTTGAAACAGAGGGTGTTGACGTTGTTATCATTATCATATCAGTTTTATGTTTATTGTGAGGATTTTTGTTGTTGTCTTATCTATTATCTTTTTATTTTTATTATTATTATTATTATTACAGTAGAGCGTCAATAATCCAACACTGCCTGTCCACATCAAAAGTGTCAGATTATCAACTTTGTTGGATTATCGGATCTGTGATTCAATGACCCCCATAACCCCATCTAACATTTTAATTTCATTTGGCTATGCTATATTATAGTATATTATAACCTATTATTTATAACACAAGCCAATAGATCTACAATGTGTGTCACAAGCCAATAGATCTACAATGTGTGTCATTCTTCTTATGTTATTTATGTATTAGGAATACACATTGTATCGTAGTTGAAAAACATGAGGAGCGAGCATGATGACATGGATTCTAACCAGTACCATCTATAGAGGGTAGTCTACTGGTTCGAACTGCGGGAGGTGAAAAGTGAGAAAGTTTTCAGTGCTTGTACCCAGCTTCCTCAACGGATGGTGATGCAGTTGGACAAGGGGAACAATTAAAAATTCATGACGAAAAATTAAAAACAAGGGGAATATTCCCAATTTTTTTGCTATAACTATAATTCAACTCACCTACCCAAGAACTGGAAAAGTCGTATAGGATTATCAAAGTTTTTTTTATTAATTAAAATTAAACAGTTTTGTTCCTTCTTATCCTATGTTGGAGTCAGAACAGTGAATTGTCAATTTATCAATACATAAAACAGGTAAAATTTCGGTTCCCACTATATTCTGTCGCATAAACGAGTTTCTCAGATTATCGGTGGTCGGTTTATCGGCGCTTATCTGTATTATTAATATTATTGTTTATTCTTATTATTTCTAGGAAGTGCCTGAATGCTGTGCATTTATTTTGAATCAACAGATGTAGAGAAAGGCGTATTATGCGCATGCTTGAATTTCAACCAGGTCTGTTGAATTTTTAAAAAAATCAATAAGACCTTAAATTAAGTTAAATCAAAATTCTGGCTGGGCCATGCTCTTTTAAGAATATAATTTTATGCATGTGTGCCAAATTTGGTGTCTATAGGTGCTGTTGATTTTCATAAAGGTGTAAACGTAATCTATTTGAATTAGATTATTATTGCTGTTATTATTATTATGATTATTATTGTTATTACTATCATTATTATTGTTATTATTGCCATTTATGCTATTCTATCATCATCAGCATCACTATTGTTATTGTTTCTATCATATCATTGTAATTGTACATGTATTACTGGGGCTGTCATCCATTGATACCATGTTACCATGGTACTTATTATGATTGTCTGTTTTCAGAAATAAACTAGTCTTTCCCATGTTAATTATCTTTCAGTATTTGTTATTATAAATTAAACATTTGTATTTATTAAGAAAGTTGGTAGGCTGTTGGTCTAGTATGGGACTTTTTTCAAGTTTAATTTTAATTTGTTGAAAATAAAGTTAAGTGATTTAATTTTTAGAATATAATATAGGAAGACGTGTGTTTTCATATGTGAAGTGAGGAAAGGAGTGTGCGTTTGTAAAGGGATTGGTTCTTGAACTTGATTTGTTTTAAAGTTGACAATGTTTGTGCAGTGTAAGTGCATAACATAAGTTCTCAAGATGTTACATCCCAAAGTTGCAAGGAGTCGAACTAACAGCCTTTCAAATGCCAGTTAACCACGCAAACCATAGAGCTTTGTTTACACTCTCAACATCCTTTGATGGCTCCAATCGGTAATCTACTACATGTAGTTGAATGATACCATTGCCTTTATTTTTATCACTGATTTACCGGAAAATTATGCAAATTAACCACTTTATATCAGAATCAACATGTACAGAGTCTGTAGAAACCCAGCTTAAGGCCACAGCTATAAGTATAGTGGCAGAATGATCTGGGCTTTTTCTGGACAAGAATATATATAACCTACATGCAGGTTTCTTTTGTTGTTGAGAAAGTATATACGTCCCACTTATACCTGCACACAAACTGACACATGCTGTATGTATTACAATACTATTACTATTAGTACTATTACTATATAGGTGAGACGATAAAATGCTATTTAAAAGTGGGGTCGCCTGTGATCACACGACGTACGGGTAATTCGGAAGCGACGTGCGGTGAGGGGTAATACTCTCTGGTTTACAGTTATTGCGACTCTGAATAACTCCAGCCAAAATGTGGTTATACAGAGTCGACTCTGAATAACCGCAGCCATAACCTATTTGTCTAACGATATGTAATGGCGTACATGAATTTCATCCACAACAGATGGCGTGACTTGTGTTAAGTCTGTTTAGTGTCAATAAACAAAGTATAGCCATGACAAGCTGAGTATGCAAATATCAATTTCCAAAAATAAGTCTGGATTATTCTGTTACCATTACAACCTAAAAGATCACAGCAATGATCAAACCGATACCTTACACATGATCCCTTATCATTCACCTTCAACCATAAATAACAAAAATTGAAAATAAAATAAATGTAAAGTAAAAAGAAATTCATGGAAAGAAATAAAATTAAAATTACCTCAAATTGTGGGTTTGGAAGAAATAATTTTATTTGTATTCATTTCATTCATACATGTTTTATTTTGGATTTCTTATTTACACAATGTTTAAAAGGCACTCATCATCAGAGATACTCATCATATAGGCCAAAGGAAAGGATACCTCAGTCACAAAGCATGATTGACCAATCCACATCACCCAAAACCATAAATTTGCCACAAAGTTGCAAGTGAAAAAATTAATTAATTAAGCAACACAAAGACAGGAGACCTCACTGACAAAATAAATAATAAGGTAAAGATTGATTTATAGTCCTCATCTCCATATATACATGTGGTACATGTATCTATTATATCATTACACCCCCTCCCCACACACACACCGCCTCAACTCTTTATCCCCCCTTCCCTTTCCCGCTTCATGAATAGTATACAACAGAACAACCATTTTTAGTGCTTCAGTGCAAGCATAAGGGCCAAATCTTCTGTCGCCTTTTCCTAGTTGACCTACTCTGTGTACGGTATACCTCTTGTTGTATTCAATTTACCCATTTTCGAATCACGGATAACCACTGAGGGCATTTGCCAAAAACTTGAGATGTTCCAAAACAAATGCTTGAGAATAATAATAAAAATATATTGGCCCAACCTTGTAACAAGTATGGAACCATTGTCCATGACAATCAAATGCCACAGATGGAAATGGTTGGGACACATCTGCAGAATACAGCACTTAGCGCTCCCCAAGACTGCCCGGGGATGGACCATATAAGGAAGTAGGAGGAAAGGCCATCATCACATGGAAACATGGAGAAGAACTACAGAAAGGGAAAGGATGGACCTGGGGCAAGGTTAACAAGTATAAGATGGCTGCCAACAAAGAATTATGGCATTCCAAAGTGTTAACCTCATGTGTCACCTGAAACTGCAGAGGACAAGTAAGTAAGAAGTTTCCCTTATAAACAATCCAGGGTTCTGTTACATGCATATTTACATACACATGGTACCTCCTAGATTATAGTCCATCTACGATTGGACGGAAGTTGGAGCTCATTCCATCCTTGCAACTTAAGGGTAGGGAACAGAAGGAAAACTGAAAAATTGGAATTTCAAAGCCTGAGTGTGATAACGAAAACATTTTTTAAGTACATAGATTACATGAAAAAGAAACTTCAAACCAGATCACATGCTAGTCATGAACGAAATCACAGCCTTTCCATTGCAAACCAACCACACAACATCACTCAACTCAATATTGAGGCTATAAATAGCACATTACTTCAATAACAAGTTACTTAATATTGCATCCACTAGTCTACAACTATTTTGAAAAGATTGAAAAAAAAAATGTTACTTAAAAAAAACACTTTAAAAAAAAGAAAGTTTTAAGAATTTAAGAATTCAAAATCTATATAAAAATTTTGGATTCAAAAATGCTTCGTGAGTTTTAATATGTATTTTTTTCCACATTCTATGGCTGTTATCTACAAAGATTTGTAAGAATGAAACTGAAAGTGTTGAAGAATTTGACGAAAACATTGGGCAAACATATGAAGTTGAACTACTGAAGATTATAATCTATTAAAAACTAAATTCAAACATTGATAATTTAACATGAAAGTAGGAGATTTACATTTAATATGAATAAACTTTTAAATCTATTCTTTAAGGAAAATGATTTAATCATCAGTATTGTCTTTTTTACCCATTCTTCACACATCCAATCTTTTCTCTCTTACTCACATACAAAGATACACATATACAATGATATAAATACTCTCTTTAAATGAAGTTTAAGACATTTATGTCATAAATCATATTTAGGAATCAATGATAAATTAAATAATCACAAATGCAATCATCGTCAGAAAAGTAAAGTATAATATATATATATATATATATATATATCTGCCCTGTACTAATCACTGTAAACTCAACAAACTTCCAAATCTAAACTGCATTTGAGGATACATGCACCATATCATTACCTTTGGCAAAAATTTGTATTACTAAACTCAAAAACCATATTCCATCATCAATAATAAACCCGCAAACATCCCCAAGACAACTTTTTAAAAAAAACAGCAGTTGGAGATAATAACAATTGTATTTGAATTTCACAGATCATAGCCCTATATTATTTTTGATTATTTCAAAATCATCATTGATCAGAAGGAAATCTTAGCGTCCTCTTTATATGAAATAACAAACGGCCCCACAATGCTAACTATAATATGATTTTACAGAGGAGTTGAACAATTAAGATGCTTTGCTTTATCACAGTAATACTGATTGTTAATTTCCAAAAAATTTATAGCAATTTCAATTTCCTTTTTTACAAAAATTTTAGTTCCAAACTCAAACTTTAAAAAAAGGTTTATGAGGTTAAATAAGACCACATCTGTGCTTATATGAAGCTTTTAATTTGTAGCAAGATTGGATGCTCTATGATCAGTGCCCTTTACTGGAGTTACTTGACAGGGATTTTCATTTCATAATCTTTCTCCACTCCATGAGGAAAGGCACTATGCTGACTTGTAAGAACAATTCAGTTTGGAGCCACTTTTCTATCAAAGTGTAGGAAGGAAAAACATTATCTCATTAGCCGTTACTAATACTCAACATAAAAAGCCTCAATCAGGAATTTAATCTAAGATCTTTAGCTCTTCAGGCCCAATGGGTAGCACTAGATTATAATGAATGCTACATTAATACAATTTTATCATCAATGTATGGCACTTGCTAGGAATAAATGATAAATTCACACAAATGGTAGCATCAACGTCAGTGTTACATTCTCATCAGAAATGGACATAGAGCATAAGTATACAAACTTGCTGTCCTAATTTTAAAGGTGCACAAATTACCTATAATAGCAGAAATATAACAAAAAACTAAAACTATTTCTTTATCATTGGCATCAAAATTGTATCTACATCACTATGTCACAATATAGATCATGCCATAAAAGGGCAATTTTCATTAAAATTAAAAATGCAACTGTAAAAGAATATTCTGTTACTGCATTTTTCAACATGGGCATCACATGCCCCACATGACAATATATATTCCTATTCAATTTTTCTATTTTCTAAATTCACCCCTTGTTTGACCACCATTAAAATGGACAGCTGGTGTACTGTTTCTTAACAATGAGTTAGATTAATAATATCCATTATAAAGTGCCATTAGCATGGCTACACAATGGATATGAGTGCTATATAATTTTGCTTACTTACAAGCAAGTAAAATGTCAGCTCAGTAAACTTTTGCAAGTTCCAACAGATGAAGTTGAAAGCAAATCAACAAAAACAAATTAAGTTAATAATCTTTGCGAACTTTCACCAGATATCTGTTATCTCAATTCAATTTTCAATTTCCTAAAAAGAGGTTCACACAAATCCAGAAAACTAATTTCAAATTGTTCCTCTGAGAATCGTGCAAGTGACTCTCTAGCATTTTGTCTAAGTTCTAGTCTATCTTGCGGGCTCATGTCGAAGATGTGTGACAAAGCAGTTGCGTAGGAATCCACGTCTGATGCTAAAAACCCAGTTGGCTTGTTGTTATAATCAATGACGATGTCCATGCGAGGTCCTCCTGAGTTGTGCGCTAGAATGACATTACCTGCAGCCATGGCCTCCACCAGACCTGGAGCAAGTCAAGGATGAAAAAAGATTATTTACAATTATTTCAAATTGTAGCCAGAATTTGCTCAATTAAGATATGCATTTTTTGAAAAAAATGGTAATTTAGTTTTGCATTTAAACAGATTTCAACTTTTTGTCTCTTTTATTTCTCTGGGCAAGAAGCCATTCCAAATAACAGGGCCAACATAAAAGAAAAATTTTCACCATATATTTTGTAATAAGGGGAGATTTTATCAAAGTATTCAAAGATCAATTTAACTTGAGAAGGGCATCGAAGATTTGAAAATTGGGACAAATAAAGGGCAATGTTGTAAGTGATTCTATCTCTAATTTGTAACCAATGAAATTTCTTTAGCTTTGAGATATTTTGTCTATTTTGCTCTTTTTACAACCATTCTTGCATCAGTCTCAAAAAATTGCAGACCTATCAACTTTCATATATATAAATAATTAAGTGTTTTAATCAATAATATTCATTTCAAATAAAATATTATTTGATGCCACATTTAGCATGTAATATTTTGAGCAAAATACAGGATTTTAATGATATTTTGACATCACAACTGAAACCTGCAACAGCAAATGTCTAAAAAGCCTTTTTTCCCACTTTGAGACATGTTACCACTTATCATATTATTATCTGTAAGAAAAACCAACAAAAAACATCCAATGTACTAAAGTGAATTCATTTAATTATAAAACACTATAAAGAAATAAAAATTATAAAACAAAAGCAACTTACAAATGCCAAAGTGCTCGTTCCACATTGTATGAATACTGATCAATGACTCGGAAAGAAGCCGAACCAGCTCAGTAAAACTGATATTGACTCGGAACTCCACATTGCTGTCAATGTTCAAGTCTTTCACAAGATCCTGAAGATTCTTCACCCGTTCACGATCACCCTTGTTACGACAACTACCAGCCAGTACTAATTTGTATTGTGATCTGCTTCCAATTTCACGAGATTGCAAAAATTTATGGAAAGACTTCACTTGAAGCGGGTGGTCCTTCTCTGGTCTAAACTGTCCTAAAGACAAAACTTGCCTTGGCTTCTTTGCATCATTTTCAAGGGGAATTTTCATAAGCCTTGTAATGTCACATGGAGGATAAACAATACTGGTTTTATTGGGCACTCCCCAAATCTGAACAATGTGATCGTAAGTCCATGTTGAATTGACCAAAATGGTGTTAGACCTCTTTCCAGCAATCCCATACAGGTAAGCAAACAACTTATAGTACAATAACTTTGCATTGCTTAAAACAATGCTCCGTGAAATAAATGAGGCATTGTTGTGAGCTTGAACTCTTCCTGATACTCGACTTAGCATATCTGTTGAAATGGTTGGATAATGGACATAACAGGCAACAGGACATCCCCCAACGTATCTGAATAAAGGAAGAGTGAAAGCATATCCCATGGTGTCAATATAAACATCTGGAACAAATTTCCACAAGGCTTCAAGGCCAAGAATAACAGATCCAATGCTTTGTCCAAGAAGTGTGAAGTAAGGATATTTGACAGCTTCAACCCATCCTCGACAGCTTAAAAAGACAAACTCTACAGGACCTGGAAGTACAATGTTGAATCTTTCATGGACACGATTCATAATTTCTTCCTGGGTAGCATCACAGTCTCCTGAATACACTACACATTTGATATTTGCATACCTGAAAAATACAGAAGACATCGAAATCAAACTACACACATATATTAGTTATGTGATATTCTGACTCAAATTTATGAACTAGTTTTAAATGCTGACACAAATTAATTTTTTCAAGATTAATAGGCTTTTTTGGCGATGATATAAAATATTTTAATTTTGCAAGGCTTTTGCCCTTCATTTTCAGGGGAGAATTTTCTCATACTCATACAAAGCAAAAATACCCAACTATTTTTTTATTTTTTTTTTTTGAGAGAGAAAGAATTGATTCATTACGCTTCACCTCTTTTGAAGAGATCGAATAGCAACCCACAACACTCTTTCTCCACCACCACCAGCATTGCAATAAGGATGGAAAAATGCAAATGAAACTTCTTTCCGATGACTCTGAGCTTGTGCCTTTTTACGCTTTTGAAGTAAATATCGCAGGCAGAAAAAGGAAAGCATGAAAAGAAAAACAAAAAGTACTCCTGATGTGACCATCAATGTTGCAATTTGTGACAGCGCACTGTGGATGAAAAGAAATATTAAAATAGAGTGATCAATTTGGAAAAATATTACAAGATACATTTTTTGCAAATTAATTGTTCCACATAAATGATATTATTTCGAACAATTGGTTATAACTTACACAACATTCATTATACTATTGTTTCAAAGATAGAAATAATATCTACTCCTTTATCTCAGCCTTAGCAAGAAAGCAATTCAGGTAATGAAGCATGTTAAATCAAATCTCAGTGTATAAAATCACTTTATCAATTAATAAAAAATCTGCAATAAAAGCTCTGAGGTTTATGTAATCTGTACTTTATTGACAGGAGTCTAATTATATTCTCCAATTACTGCGTTTTCTTATTTAATAAAAACATAAAAATTAAATGGAAATTTCTATTAAAGATGCAAAGTCTCCTGCACAAAGCAGGACTGCCGCATGCCTGTCAGTCAGTCTTTATGGATGCTTAGAGATAGATTTATCTTAGCTGATGGGAACAATGAAGGATCCAATAAATTTACTACACAAGCACATTATGTGGATTGATGATGTTTTGCTTCTGACACAGTTGTTAATACTGGACAAAAACCATCAACTTAGTTTCAACCTGGCCGTGCCTTGCCACCCATTTCCCGTCCCTTCGCTA
>JASKDV010183426.1:0-12286 GCA_032466395.1 Aegires albopunctatus
GAGAGAGAGAGAGAGAGAGAGAGAGAGAGAGAGAGAGAGAGAGAGAGAGAGAGAGAGAGAGAGAGAGAGAGACCATTGTAGCAATCTGAATTTGATGGTTAGGCTAAATGTGAGCAAGCACTTAATGATGTCGATGATGATGATGATGTAAGCTTTTAGAAAAGATTATCATCAGGACCAATTTGGTTTATGATGAAATATAAATTCAACATCATCTTAAAAATGACACAAATTAACTTCTCTCCTCAGTAATTTCTTCAAGTGACTCTGTTGATGTGTTGATGATTATCATTATCACTTTGGTTGTTGTGGCTATTGCTGCCATAGTAATCGCTTACTTGGTGTATAGGATTCATGAACAGAATAAATGGAAAAAGTTTGTCAACATGCATATTGATCAAGATGAGGATAAAATTGTATGTACCACACCAAGTTATCCAATCACCCATCTCTATTACAAAGGGGCTAAAGGCCATCCAACAGTCTATCAAAGTAATACTAATGATTCAACAACAAGGTCATCTAGCAACAAAGAAGAGAATTTAACAGACATTGGAAGTGGAAGGAATTCAAACAATTCTGTGGCCTGAATTAATTGAGTTTTTTCTATAAAAACCTTTTTTTTTTTGGTGATAATCAAAGTGCTATTTCATTCATTATGAATTCTCTACTGCAAGATTATTATTCTTATTACTGTTTTAAATTGTTATTTATCATTTACTCAACAGCTTCTATAAACTAAAAACAATAAAAAGATTGATTGGAATAGAATTTTGAAACATCAATATATTAACCCCATCCTCTTGGCTTTCCTTCTACTCTCCCTCATGCTGTTCAGAATTTTGTGAAAACTAAGTTGGCAAGTCTTGCATCAATATCTGATAAACAGGAAAATTAGCATCTCTGGACAGCAAAATTCAATAATTATTTATTGATGGCCTATTGACAATAGAAACGTTAGATGGCAAGCTGAATTAAGAATTAAGAATCACTTACTCATTAGAGTAGCCTGAATATTGTTATGTTCATAAATCAAACATTAATACTTCTATGCCCTTTATAAATGATTATTATAGTATCTAGAATTGATATTATAACCCACAAATTCAAGTAAATAAGAGAATAATTTCTAAAAAATGAAGAAAAAAAAAAGATTTTTTTTTTTTTTTTTTTAATTTCTTTCTGCAGTGCTTTATCATAGCATATGTATAAATACAATAAAGTTCTATTTATAATTTCCCTTTTTTGTACCAGAGCAAGTATTGTCTTTTTAAAAATGGGATAAATTTATATAAACATGTGATGACACCTCATACAATTAGCAAGAGTTTTTCCTAATTTTATCAGTTAGAATAGTGCATACAAGAGAAAAACTGAGTTAAAATTGTCCTATTCAAATACTATTATAATTTATAATGCAGTGGGCAAAAATGCTGATGTTGATATTTTAAAATCTTCATAAAGCAAAATATTCCCTATTTTGACAGTTTAGTCTTAAATAAGATTCATGAGTATTTGGGTAAAATAAAGATAATTAAATTCTTTCAGGGGATAGATAGATGCTCACAATTTTGAAGTCAATTCTTTATTATTCTTTGTACTATACTGGTGAAAGTGCAATGATTTTTGTATTACTGATCTCCTTTTGTTTTTTTTATTTAATAATCATCACAATCATGATGATGATATATTGTCTGAGTAAACGCAAATTAAAATGAATATATGAATTTATAATTTATATAATTCTCTAAACATAAAATAATCTCTATCTATCTATCTGTCTATCGCATAATCTTGTGGGCTGTTGGGGCACCTCATGATGTGACAACCTTTCTTCGCCATTCCTCTCTTTCCTCTGCTTTTCTCACGGTGTCACTCAGTCCCAAGCCTCTCCACTCACAGGCACTATCTTCCCATTGCTTTCTCTGTCTGCCCATTCTTCTCCTGGCTTGTACAGTGCCCTGTAGAAATGTCTTATCAAAGCCCGAAGATGTACCCATACCACTGCAGTTTGCGCTGTTTCACAATGGTCAATAGCTCTTGGTAGGGTTCAATGGCTTGAGGGATTCTGCTTCAAACCTCTTCGTTTGTGATGTGATCAAGCCAGTGGAGAAAAGCTTGAAACTTCAAAGCTTCAAATACCTGGGAGCTATTGTCACTGATGAGGGATCTATTCCTGAAATACTCTCCAGGATTGCCCAGGCAACAGGAGCACTTGCAAACCTTAAAGTGATTTGGAAAGACAAGAACATTGCTCTAAGCACAAAGATCAGACTGCTGCACTCTTGGTCATTTCCATATTCCTTTATGCTTGTAAGACATGGACTTTGACAGCAGAAACAGAGAGAAAGATCCAGATTATGGAGATGAGAAGCTTGAGAAGACTCCTTGGTATCTCATATAGAGATCACATCACAAACGAAGATAATCTTAGCAGTGGGAAAATACTGATGGTGCCAGTGGTGCAGAGCAGTAGGCCCCTATTTTTTTTAAATTGTTAAAAAATATAAATATTCCATATTTTGACAGTTTGGTCTTAACTAAGATGTTTGATTATCTGGGTAGGAGAAAGAATTTAAAGATGATGAAATTCTATCTTCAGGGACAGATAGCTACTATATTTTGAAAACAAGTCATTAATCTTCTTTGTACTGTACTGGTTAAAGTGCAATGGTTTTTGCTTTCCTGATAAGATTTCATATCCTTTTTCAAAAATGAAAATCATCATGATCATGGTGATATATTGTAGTCTGAGAAAATGAAAATCAAAATGAATATAAGAATTCACAATGTATAAAGGTTTAATGTTTTGTTTTAAAATTGCACATATATGCATCTTGAATGATATTTACATATGAAGTGTCAAGATGAATGAATTTACACTTTTTTAATTCTCTTTTTGCTCCTCACCTTAAAGTTAAATGCTGAATGACAAAATGTCTTTTGGTTGGGGTCAGACATTTTTACACTATTAACAAATTTTTAACTGAATAATACTTTGATATTTATTTTATCTACATCTGTTAAGCCCTGTTACACAATGACCAATCTGCTGCATTGAAACTATAAGTCATGTAGTAGCTCTTGCCACTCTTTATTGTAAGGCCTGTTTTTAAATCCTGCAGAATTCAGTGCTAGCCAATAGAGAGCATGGTGGTTAAGAGCAAGCTGATAAGTGCCTTTGTTTATTTGATGCATGGATTTAGGAGGAGGAATTGGACAATACCGTCCAACCCGGTTATTCCAAATTAGGTTATACCAAATTCGGTTATTCCAAATTCCCGGTTATACCAAATTCGGTTATTCCAAATTCCCGGTTATACCAAATTCGGTTATTCCAAATTCCCGGTAATTCCAAATTTCCAGTTATACTAAATTCGATTATTCCCAATTCCTGGTTATTCCAAATGTTTTGAAATAAATGGAAATTTTTCTATATAAAATAATCGGTTAATCCAAATTTTTACCTGCCTCTACCTGTTTAATATTTAAACATTTTGGTCAAAAAATCAAATAAAAACTTTACGATTGATCCACACAAAAGGCTAATGTTTAATGTAATTAAGGTAGACACATAGATTACACACAAATCATCACAACATTACATGTAACACATCTTCTCACACTCTCTGACAGCGTAAGCTGTGCAGGCCACCTAATGTGACGCAAGTCTATTGTAGTGAAACGGTCGCTATGAAGTGAACTCACTAAACAATCGATGGGTTGACATTGTGATTGCTTTTGAAGTGGATGGATGAATGGTTGACAAACATCAAAGGACCTGTGCTGGACAGCAGTCTAGACATGTTTTCTAAAGGAAATGTGATCAATGAAGTGTGTTTTTAGACGTCTTGACTTATCTACATCATTGTTTCCGCATGGAAAAAAAATAGAAATACGAGTAGTGAATCTAGATTTTTCTATAAAATTGAAAATCATCGACGATCTGGAGAAATCTAACATAAAACAGACCTTAATAGCCAAGAAATATGGAATCAGCACAGCTATACACCCAAAATTTTAAGCTCACTACATGAAATTAGGCATTTTCGATTATTCCAAATTCCCAGTCAATCAAAAAAATTTTAAGAAACCCGACCGATTTGATTTACGCGGGTTCAACTGTACCATTTTAAGTTAAATCCCTTGGCCTATTTTTCTATTGTCACTATTTCATTTTCATTTTCTTTTTTTTTTTCTACCTGCTAGTGGCTTACGACAATAATAAACTTATGTCACTTTTTGTTATCTGGGTTTCATTCCAAGAATATCCTGGTCGTTTACCAATGGATGGTGTGTCATCATTTGCTTATAGTTTAAAGTTAGTCATGGTTTTAGCAGATGTTTGCTAGAATGGTAAAATTTTAATCCAATCCACTGACGACACAGGTATGACATAATAAGTGAATGTTACATGAAGCTTCTCAATGACAAACTAATTTCAATAATTGTAAACTGCTTATGCTACCATTTTTAAGAGGAATTTTAAATCCTATGCAAGCATGGCTATTCAGTTTTCCTGAAAACTAAGAGCATTGTCCAAAGTACCTTATCACTAAGGATGGTTGACCATCAATGAGTCTAGATCTCAATCCAATGGACTGCGGTAACTGAGCATTTCTCTTCAGAAAAAGTTTATGCAGGATGTTCATTCTAAAGCTTTTACAGAAGAGTATTTGAAGGAAGATATACTCATAGCATAGAGGGATCTAACAATAGATGAAGTTATGAAAGTCCATCTCTTCTTGTAAAATGCACTTCAAACCATTATTAAGCAAAGCAGTGGTTGACCAATCACGTTAAAAACTGGTTTCTCCTTTGAATGGATTTGTATGAAATTTTCAGGAATGTTTTTGAATAGATTGATGTATATAACAGTGATTTTATACAGTTATTTCAGAACATAATTTGGGATATTGACAAGCAAAATTCAGGACACTTTTATCATTCACCATATATAAAAAGATTTGTTACACAATGGCAAGTCGTGTTTAAGAAATCCATGCTTTTATTAGGATAACATTTGATGGACTGCTACTTTATTCTTACCATACAAAAATTGATAGAGTAAAAGACTAATTAATATGTATATAAATCTAATTCAGCGAGACATGGATGTAGCATAAGGTAAATAATATAGTTTAATTGATATGTTTACAAAGAAAAATGCTTTGTACAAATATGTAAATAAAAATGCAGAAAATATGATATTCTATTATGTTTTTATTTCTCTCATTGCAATATTTCAATTCATGTTTACATTGAATTAGTATCATCATCATGAAAAAAGTTTATTCAAATAAAATGTTGATACGTTATTTTATAAAATGTATTGTCTTGTTCAAATTCAGTTTGGAACAAAATTGTGTATATTTGAAGCGTGCTATGATGATGATGATGATGATGATGACGACGACGATGATGATAATAATAATAATAATAATAACACATGTAATGATAATAATATTGAATTTAATTGAAATGAAATGAAATGAGGTTTTTGTAGAGCACCTTTATCCAACCAACAATGTTCTGAGTTTCTTAAACATTCAAAACAGCCATATAGGCCCACATAGAAAATATTAAAACATGTAAAGAAAGATTACAATTACACATAGCTACATAATGAAGTATTGCTCAAAATTAATGATCACATATTATGTATGATGGGAATCAACCCATATTGAAAGCATATCTAAAATATACAGATTTGAACGATTCAAAGGATTACAACTTTTTGTCATTTCTGACAAAGACTTGAAAGAGTTCAGTACCACAGGACTAGAGTGTGAGAAAGCATGCTCAAAGAAAAGAGGTTTTGTATGAGAATGTAAAGAGTAAAGAGTGAAGAACGTTCTTATATAGCGCTTTCCCACTAGATGAGCTCAATGCGCTTTGCAGAGTTTTTCTAGCAGGCCAATGCAATCTAAAATCCTTCTCAATCCCCAGGGGGGCATACAAAGGCACAACCTGATGAAAGGCGCTTCACTCTAGCATACTGCCAAGATCTTCCTCTACCTATGGCCAGGTACTTATTTTACACCTGGGTACGGTGAGGAAATGCATTTAAAGTTAAAAAGTCTTTGCCAATAACTCAACATCGTGCTCAAGTTTTTTAAAAGCTTTTTACCTATATTTGGGATATCCTATATATAATATTATGCATCTTATTACTATTTACAAAATCATTGTCATTTGTGTTTAAAAGTACATTTGGAATCCAATTGACAGTCCTGTTTGGAATTCTTTTGCTGAGCATGTGCCTTTCTTTTTACATCTCTTGTTTTAAAACTGTACTGGGCACTTTCTGCATGGTACTCACTTTCTGAAACAATTGATTCAAAACTACTGCAAGAGCTTTCTAGCAGTAGTAACAATACATGGTGGCGAAAATTGGCTCAGAACAGGCATTTAGTTATCACTATTATAATATCAGTCAGGAAAAAAAATTAATCACATGTCAAGCTCACCAGCCAAGGGGATTTCCCTCTTGGAAGCCATTAGGGCTGGCCGGCATCATTCTTGCTATTGTTAACCAATATTTGGATCCAAGACTGTATAAATCTCAGTTGAGTTACCATCCTATCATAATCAGAATCAGAATCTTGCATGTCTTCTCTTTACACTATCATAAAACTTGTTACTCTAGCTTACTCCTGTCTTTCACAATGGGGGCTTTCAAAATTGGGTGTCTTTTCTACACTATTATAAAACTTGTTACTCTAGCTTGCTCCTGTCTTTCACAATGGGGGCTTTCAAAATTGGGTGTCTTTTCTAGAAAGTTTTACTGAATACTCAATTATAAAGCCATGGAAGTAAGTTGCATCAGGCTCCAGATGGATTTTATGATTTGTTACCTTCAACAATTCTATTTTATTCTTACATTGTCTAGCAATATTTGAAAGTCTAATGTGAAACTAGTGAAAGGAGTTATGAATTTTTTTTCTCTCATTACGGTCATTTTCTGTGGTATCAAACATACTTTTGCTTTTAATCTAAACTGCTAAATGTGTACTGCGTCTAAGTTTGTTAAGACCATAAAGAGGATTAAATTATGAATACATGTGCCAAAATTCAGGTCTGAAAAATTTTATAATGACCTTGAAATTTTAACAATGTATCATATTACTCACCACAATAATACCATGGTAGAATTTTATTGGTAACCATTGCCAACACAGCTTTAGATTCAATGTTTACAATGATCCATTAATATCCAGATTAAAGTCTGATAGTACATGTACATTAACTATGTGGGCTAAACCTATTCATAATCATACATAATATTAGAATAATAATTTATATTGTATGCAATTGAACATATACTGCCACCTGGCTGTTGATTTGTTCAGGTAGTGATGTCACAATATATCCAAAAGTTTGATTGATATTTCATTAGGGACAGCTGTGGGTGAATGAATCTAATCAAATAAATAATCTTCTTTCGATGTTTGATAGTCTGCATTGTAATGTTCACATAGGAACGTTCTTATCAGGCCCTGAATAGGCCCAAAGTCCGAAGGCTAGTCAGATAGTTGTACAGTAGTACACGGCTATAGCTGCTTACCAGAGTCCCATTTTTTTTTTTACTATGTAAACTCTATTACCTGTGCTTGAATACAGCGGGGCAAGGAAAGGCTGTAACTCGGAGACAGCGGAAGAGATCGAGCGAGATCTAGGCCTAGTTTACGATACTTGGGGAAATGGGGTTAGGGTGGGTGCTGTAGGTGGGCTCCAAACAGCACTCAGCGGTGTGTAGTAGTACTACGCATGTGGTGTAACCAAACACGAATTGAGGAAAACCTTTTGTCTGTTTAAAAAAATAAGTACCATTGATTGGAAATATGAATTTTATACTTTTTAAATAAATAAAAACATATCGAATTATCTAGAGCATTTTGGAAAATGTATTAATAATATCATTAGTATATTGCTAGATGCATCATATTTTAACTTTTTTATAATCCTCTTGTTTACATAGATCTAAACATAAGTATATTTTCAAATGCATATCATTTTCAAATGTGAATTTTAATCTCTTAATTTCTAACATACTTAAAATTCGTCTTCCAGTGGTACTAAAGTTTTTGGTGTTAAATTAAATTCCCTTACATATATATATATATATATATATCATTTGGACTTCAGGTCCTTAAATTTGACAATCGCTTAAAAATGGATTTGAAAACATCAATCCACGAAGCATGAGATAATCCGTTTTAAATTAGACCAGCAATACTTTAAAATGGCATGAGTCCAACTGTAAAATTCAAGGCGAGACTGCAAAAGTAACAAAGTACGAACAAGCTTCCAACTTCCAGTACTTACTGGTAGGACTGAAACACAAGTGAAGATGAAAGTCATAACAAATTAACAGTTTGGCTTTAAACTGAGCCAATGACCGAATGCCCTTTCTTCACCCATGGTCCTTGAGAAGGTCCTCAAAAAGTCCTTAATTTTTATCTCAAAAAATGAGTGTGAACCATAATGATAATAATAATTTGAAGAAGAAGAAGAAGAAGAAGAAGAAGAAGAAGAAGAAGAATTATCATATCATACTTAAGAATAAGAAGAATTAGAAGAAGCTGAACTCTCATTTGATTTTGATAATACACGTACATGTAACATTGTACAACGTAAGAAGGAAAAAGAGATCAGCCACTACACAATGGAAATTTGCTTTTAAAAAATGGACAACTTTTCATAATTAAATACTGCATTTTTATTTAAGCCTTTAAACAAACATCACACAGTTTAATATGACATAATAACATAAATTTATTTGCACCAAAACTGGTAGGTACTGCATTTGTATCATACCACATCCTGATCATCATAAAATCAATTAACAATCTGGCACCTTTCATTACATTTATTCATTGACGAGTTTAATCATCCTGTCACATCTGACATGGATAAAAAAATAACTTAAAGACTTAAAAACTTGGATTTTTCTTATTTGAAAAAAATTAATAAAATTAAAGTGCGTTAATCTATTCCAAGGAAAAAGTGAATAATCTATAAATAAGAGAGCACCTATATACATTTCATCTTCCTTTTACAGAAAGAGTACCCGGTAACATAACAACATGTAGCTCTGATTTGACGTATGCATCACTGATAAAGTTAACCAAAGGTAATCCTCTGCTTCATAATTAATCACCCTGTAAAGCAAATACATATCACAGTGTAAATTTACAATTTTCAAAAAGGGGGATGTGCGGATACACAAACACATCAAACAAATCCTTGTTATCATCATTCATTAGCTGACTTGCATTAATTATTTTCATAGCTTAGAATTAGATTTATTTCTTATTCTATGGACTCCTTCTTGTGTGATGCTTGCCACTAGCCTACCCTGTTGATTCCATACCAATCCATGGGCAAATGTCCTTCCATCCCCTGAAAGGAATAGATAAGATGAAACATAACAGGTAATTTCTGTAGATGGTCTTCATGTATAATACATGTATTTTCTTTCATTAGCTAAAAGTTAAAATTCCATATCAATGTATAGAAAAAATTAACTCTTTCAAAGACAACATTATGTTAAAAATCATGGCATATTCTTTTTTGCTAATGTAAACAATTCAATCCAAGCCCCCCTGGGTTGCAGATCTAGAAGAAAATAAAAAGTTTCTTTTTAAATTTCTTTCTCGCTTTTAAATAATTTTATTCAATTCTTCCAGAATGATGACATAGGCTTGTTCCTCAATAATAATAATAATATAAATAGCATGTGATAATTGAATTGTTATTGATTTTGGGGATAATGAGTATAATAACAGCAAGACAGGTTTTTCATCTATTCATGTCCCTTTATTTTATCTGTTCTTGGCGAGTTTGCAGAAGTTGTATTTAAGGTCATTTTGTAGTGTGATAGGGAGTGTCATGATTGGTCTCTCTTAAAAATTAAAAATTTGATTAAATTCCACTTATTCATCCTAGAAGGGAAATTTGTCTTTTGGTATTTACCATCACTGAGCGTCAGCAGTAACAACAGCTCCGCAAATGTAGGCAATTTGTGTAAATAACCTTGCCCAAGAGTTAAACACAGTGTTTCCAATGAGATTTGAACTCGCGATTTTTCGCATGCGAGTCCAATGGCTTAATCGTTCTGCCACCATTTCTCCACATCTAGAGGGGGTGAAGAAATAATCCATGACTTTGTTTGCTGGTATCTCTTAGTCTCTTCTTGTCAAGAACAGAAGATAACGGAGAAAACTAGTCCAAAGAACCAGAGAAACAGTCAAAACAGCTAAGTTGTACGATGTCGAAAGTGAAAGGCTTTAAGTCAAGTAAGTCATGTCTCTTTTTAATATTGTTTACCCACTAGTATTCACTTTTATTAAAATATTTTCTGACTCCCTGAGAAGCATATAGCAAGGCAGTTGGGTTTTTTTTAACCCGTCCTAATTTGAGAGTATAACTTTTTGTTGCCTTTATTTTTACACCCATGTAGGCCAAAATAAATTTGGGGTAAAGAGACTAAATCTAAGGTCAAGAGTCAGTTATCTCCTGAATACATTTTCTCATTCGACATCTATTTACCTTTGACTGTTTTCTTTAAAATTCTAAAAATAAAATCCCAGTTGTTACTTGCTTTGAAGCCATGTTAATCTTAGACTGAACACTTTGATAGTATGATGCAGTGATGCGGTTTTTAATGATGGTGATTGTAAAATAATGTAACAAACAAACAAAACAATAAAAATTTACCCGTAGATTCTGTCCTGATTTCAAAGAGCAACCATTCATCAGCCCTGCAAGGAGCATGAAACCACATACAATGGTCTAAAGAAGCTAGAAACACATTTGAATGTGTCTCTTGTGGATGGCTCATCAATGAAGTGGGAATCATAAAGTGGTCTGTCATGTAACCTAGGCAACACTTGTGTATATTATGATGGACATCTTCATCTTAATATCAAAATAATAAAAAAAAAAAATTAAAAAAGAAAAGAAAAGAAGAAATTTGGAGGGTTTGAAATTGTATGATAAAAATGGGATAAAAAAACAAGTATAAGACCAATGCTGCAACCCGATACAAACGACACTGCTGAATTACACAAGGAATAGGAGTGTGAGTGTGTGTGTATATATGTGTGTATGAGTGAGTGTGTACGTCTCCATGCGTTTGGAGGTGGGTTGGTCTTAGTGCAGAAATTAAAATACATGTAGATGCAGCAAATATCGTCATATTGCTAAATTTGAATTTCATAGTAATTTGATGAGAAGTCAAAAGAAGCAGGGGTTTCTCAGCCATGTCAGGTATATTCAGGCATGTGAGGTTCTGTCAATAAAACTCTTAAACCTAAAGGGATAAAATGCCATGTTTAATAATCCAATAAATCATCTAATCTGGCTTTTATTGTGGCGATGGACATTGTCGGATTTACTGCCGTAGACTGTCTGTTCCTTTTTTTTAAACATGCCCTTGATCCAAATCATTAATTAATATCATAAATTAACAAGTTGAGGGACAGGACTAACAAAAAAAAAAGGAAAAATAAGATTAGATCTAGTTGTAAACTTTGACTTTTGGCTAATTATTTCTTATGTCTATAGCCTATAGCAAATAATGTATGCTAATGCTACAAAAAAAAAAAAATGGGAATGAAAGGATTGCAATAATGGTCTGGTATGGTAGTGTAGAAGTCAATGACAATGGATCTGCGCTAACCCACTGGGCTCAAGATCAAGAGATTTAAGCTTGAGCAAATGATAAGACACATCAAGTCCCTTGGACAGACGTAAAATTGATATTGGCCAGACTGAGAATAAGCCTAGAACAAGCTGGTAGCTCAGCCCTGGTAGCATTGGACTTCCAAAAGATGAGCCCAGATTTAATCCCCCAATGCCAGCACTTTTTCTTATGGGTTCCCTATTAATGTATAGGTGAGTGGCCATATCGTTCTCAGATCCATTGAAGGTAATGTCCACGACAAGCAATAATAGCAAACTACCACCTGCCTTTGGCCAAACATTTTGGAACTCTTCGCCAAATTTCTCTATGCTTAGCAATGAGCATGGGAAGTTGTTTTTTTACCCTATTTTATTCTGCTCCTTTTTCTTAGACATTTTCTACAGAAATTCCATGAAGCAATACGACAGTAAAACATTGTTTTTCATGAAAACGTGTCAAATATTTCCATTTCAAGGATATTATTCAGTCAACCGGGACCTCCTCCAGATGGACACTGCTGGCGTTACCAGGGGCCACAATTTTAAACTGTACAAGCGGAGATGTCGACTGAGTCTCAGACAGAACTTTTTCTCTTTT
>JASKDV010183437.1:0-12284 GCA_032466395.1 Aegires albopunctatus
TTATATTGTGTTAAGCACTCTGTGTATTTTATGTTATAATTTCTATTAAATATATATATATATATATATATATATATCGTTATTGTGCACACATAAATACTCATTCCCTTTACCCCCACTCATTCTTCTTCTTTTTCTCTTTTTTATCTACCATACCAATAAACAACAACAACAACAACAACAACAACAATGTCAGCAAACAAAAAAACAACAGCAATAACAACAATAATACCACCTACAGAAATGGATGATGGGGCAAAGAATAATAATGTTTTCAAAAAGTCAGTCAAATATTTTCCATAAGGGTAATTATCAATAGCAAGCCTATGAAATTAGACAAAGATGCATAATAGAATAGTTGAAACCATCCCAGGTTGCTTATAATCCACTGTACCAAGACTGGCTCAGATAGATGAGAAATAATGGGAGCTGTATACACAATACTGTAGTTGATAGCGAAATGCTTTTTACCAAATGCCTGCACAACTCCTGTTGTAGCAGCGATGTGCATGAAAGACGTCAAGGAATATCCGACAATTGTGGCCATCGAGTACAGCCATGGACTCAGTCTTGGCGTAAAGTAGTAGAAACAAAACACCAAGCAGCTCAAGCTGTAATACGTCACCTGAGTCCATTTGAATCCTTTTCTGTCGACCATAACACCACCAAGTAATCTGGCAATGCAAACTGTAAATGATGAAACCGTTCCAATGTCTGTCAAGAGATAATCATTTCTTAGCCACACCTGTCCAAACAGTTTGTAGTAGTTGATAATGATAGAAAAACTTAGGTCTGCCATTAAAAGAGAGAACCACATGGAATAAAACGTTTTTGTTTTTAACATTTCTTTTGGGGATTTATCGATTACAGTGTCAATAGTGTCATTGACGTCAAGACCACATCTTTCTTGAAGTTTTGTCGTCTCTGAGGATTCCTTTATGTTATGCTTTGTATAATTTACTTCAGCGGATATTTTTTCATTCTTGTAACTTATTGGTTTTGTTCTCATCATGCTAAAGGCAATGATAAAAAGAAAGAGTGAGCAAAGGCCGTAAAATATGAACACGTCATGGACGCGTTGAAGAATTTCTTGCTGGCCAAAATACCGAGTTGCTCCAACGAACAAGTTTGGTTTAAGATTATTTGGGTTTATATAGTGTGTCATGAGCTGGTTGAAAAAAATAGCACCGAGAGGAGTACCCGCATTAATTAATGAGGTCAGAAGACCTAATTTTGAAGGTTCTGACCAGTCCACAACGTATCGTATTGCCATAGGAAAAATAATACCATTTCCGAGTCCAGTCAATACGCCTAGAGTCAGGTTCATAAGGGAAATGTTCACATCTAGAGCAAAGTAGGTTGTGAAAATGCCCACTGCGTAAATCAACATTCCTAGGAAGATGGCAATTTTTTGTCCTGCACGTTGTCCAATGAGAGCAGAAGTAAACCTGCCTACACATCCACTCGAGATGAAGAGACAAATTAGCCATGGTGCTTCTATTGTGTGATTCTCTTCTGGACTTTTTGAGTAGTAGTAGGAGTAGATGTAGACAGTGATATTTCCAATGGTGAAATGTAGTCCTATTGGAAACATGGAAATGAATGCTCCTAGTAAGGTGGTCAGGTAGTACAAACGGTACCGTCTTTCTGGAGTCATTGTCTGAAGTTTCAAAAACAGTTTACAGTAAGTTGCTACTGATTCTGATTGTAAAAATAAAATTAAAAAGAGAACTGAGTTATCTATCTTCTTTTTTTTATTGTTTGTTATAATTATAATAATAATGACAATGGTAATAAACATGATGGTGATTATAAAATGACATTGTTGATGAATTTTTGAAATCATCCTACTTTTTGACTTTTCGCTAAATCACCCAAAACTCCAACAGGACATACATATCAGCTTGAAAATGGAAACACAATGAATAACCATAATATTATATTCACCCTTTTGTGTCTGATATACATTTATTATGTTTGACAATTGCTTGGAAGCATTTTTGTGTTGAAAATAAAGAGATAGATGAGGTAGACCTAATTACCAATTGTCCCAAAATGCGAAAGATGATGAAAAGAAAAATCCCCAATAATCAATGGGATAAAAACCTATATATTTGCATAGGGGCCACTCACAAAAACTACAAAACCAAAGATAATCCTTTTTGGTTTGAAAGTCCTGGAAGCAGTTACAGTTGTGAATATTTAGAACTAGAGATCTAGATGTAGATCTCCAACGAGTCTAGTCTGACCGTTGGCCACAGACAGACTTCTTTTACTACTCAGCAAACACAATGAGCCTCATCAATTGGTTAGGCCTACTAGATCTAGATCTACTGTTCAGCTCACAACGTCACAATGTACAATGTTCACAATAAAAAAGCTTGATAATAATAGTAAACATAGAAAATCAAATACAAATGATCTTCGTCATCTTATTCAAATGTATCAGGATCATTTCACTGTCTTGAGTGAACTTTCTTGTCTGGGCGCAGCCATTTTGGAAAATGGATTCTCCCGTCAGCCGAGTTCCCCGTAAAAATCGGGTTTATTTATAACTAAATTTATGACTAATCGTCAAATTTCAGATATATACGGCAAGCTGAGTAGCTAACGAAAGTAAATGAAACCAGTCTCGGCAATGCTGAATACTGCTCGTACAATGAAAAAATTCTTTAATTTCGATCTCGACTATGATGGGGACCAGGGTTCGACGCAGGATTTACCATCTCAATACCGTTCGGGATCAGGCCAAGTGAGTGAGTTATGTCTACCAGCCCTGACAGTGTGAGCTTATATATGGTAGAACACACTTGTAACGAACCCCTTAAAGCGAATTGATGAAAATAACAAACAATTATCTGTAAACCCCCCCACCCCCACCCACCCCACCCTCTTCTTTATTCCAATAACTTTTTTACACCTGTAATGAACAAGCAATAATGAACTGACGGCTTTAACGAATATGTATTCTTGCCCACCAATCTTTTTTACTTCTCTGTTCGCGATTGAAATAACGAACCAGCAATTATTATTATCATTGTTAGCCTCAAAGATAAAAAAACCAGGATATCGATCGTTTCTCATGCATCCGTAGCCCATTGAGTATAGTCTTTTTGGTAGCAAGGCAAATGCTAGGCTTCTCCATCTCTCTCAAGTAGCTTTGTTGTGGTGTGTAAAGTTGATTCTCCGATTGATGTTATTTGATTTAGATTAGATCTAATACATGTCCTTCAAACAAGTCGGTAAACATGAGCTCCAAAAAAGCAAATGTACTTTTTGATGGACTTTAACAAGGGAATCGAACCAAGAAATATACTACATGTATATAGTATGGCTGAATGAATATATACGTACAGAGGTTGACTTTGATAACGAATTACTGATATAAAGAACTATTTTTCTTTACCAGGGTTGTTCTTTATATTATCATCAGTGTACTACTGTATAGCTTTACTGCCCCAAGTGGCTGGTATAATCATTCCCAGAAGAAATAGAAAAGAAAAAATTCCATCATTGTTATACACTATAACTATCTACATGTTCTTGTTTCAGAGGTCAGCCAGGCTGGTCAAGTCATATTCCACCATTAGTGAACATCAGTTTACTGGTCAGCTGGATCAAGGAGACTTGAGTGGACTCATTCGTCACAGACTGCAGTCTTTAGATTTGGTACAAGATAACAGTAAGTCATTTGGAACTGATTGGCAATCGCAGATCATTGTTGTAGTTCTCTATCCACATAATGTGTGGTAGATCATTGTTGTAGTTCTCTATCAACATAGTGTGTGGCAGATCATTGTTGTAGTTCTCTATCCACATAATGTGTGACAGATCATTGTTGTAGTTCTCTATCAACATAGTGTGTGGCAGATCATTGTTGTAGTTCTCTATCAACATAGTGTGTGGCAGATCATTGTTGTAGTTCTCTATCAACATAATGTGTGGTAGATCATTGTAGTAGTTCTCTATCAACATAGTGTGTGGCAGATCATTGTTGTAGTTCTCTATCCACATAATGTGTTGCAGATCATTGTTGTAGTTCTCTATCCACATAATGTGTGGTACCGGTAGATCATTGTTGTAGTTCTCTATCCACATAATGTGTGACAGATCTATTTAATACTCATAAAAAAAACCCATCTTGGATTTTGACCAATGATCATTCTGAGATTATCTGAAGAAACATAGAGAATGCACAAATAATTTAATGAGTATGGGAACTGTTTTTATCTTTCCAGATACCTATCGCAAAAGACCTAACATCCTTTCCTATGTCATCATCAACCCTTCATCCAAGATGAAACTTAGAATTGGGGATATTGTGTAAGTTTGAAATTTTGGTTCTGGAATTTAACTATACTTGAGTTAATATAAGAAATGGACTGAACATGGAACATGCAAGTGACAATAGAAAGTCTTTAGATAAATTGGATGTCCAATTGCCTTACCAAAAGGAACATGGGAGTAGTAGAATATGGTAAGTTACAGTAGAATCAGGAATACGGTGGAATGATAGTATGATCTACTCCCTTCGGACCACACAATTAGCCAGTGACAGAAGTAGGTCATAGGCAAAGTAAGATGTAGTTGAGGTACATTTTAGCCAAAAGTTCCAAGTGAAAGTCATCTCATGGAATAAAAAGGCTTAAATACTATAATGAAAGTTACTGTGGTCTTACTGTTACTGTTACAAGGCACTTGAAGGCACGCCTAGCTTGGATTTCTATTAGGTAGTAAAAATCACACCCTTTATACTAAGATACTGAATATATATTGGCCACAAATTATCAGCAACAAAGAACTTTGGGGAAGCGTGAATCAAGAGATGTTTGAGGTACAGATCAGGAAAAGAAAGTGGAACTGGTTTGGGCACACCTTGCGAAAACCACCAGAAAGCCCTCGACTGGAATCCTCAAGGAAAGAGAAAGGTTGGAAGGCCCCAACAAACATGAAGGCAAACAGTTGAGAGAGATCTCCAGACAATTGGTGAGACATGGGGGACAGCCAAGAAGATTGCCCAAAACAGAGTCAGGTGGAGGAGTGTGTAGAGGCCTTTTGCCCTCTCGAGGGTTCGTAGTAGTAGTATGCTAAGCCTAATGAATGGATAGGTGAAATTAATGAATGTGATTTATATGTAAACCATTCTTGTTATTGGATTTTATCTTACATGGGGCAATAGAATTTGTTTCTGTCATTTTGATCCATTTTGATAACTTGCAGCCGGTTCCACGGTTTTAATCACACCTTTACAAGACTTTATGCGCCTTTTATGCACTGGAGCATGGGCGCGCACAACTGATTTGCATAACAATAGAAAGTCCTCCTTAGTGGTCAATCAAGTCTTGGCCCGGCCAGACATTAAAAATCTGGGATAAGTGCGTTAAAACATGCGCTTGTCCCTCAAGATCAAACCAGTGGAATCCAACAATAACCAGTATTCTATCTAAAGGATCAAACTGACAGCAGCTACCGTAGCTTCAAAGGCTTTACATTAATAGCGCATCTGTGTAAAGTTTAGATTTTGGGGTTTTATCACACTGCCATGGATGTTTTATGAAGAAAAAAACACTTTGAGACTCAGAACCTGGAAAAAGGGTGTAAATGGTTTATGGGTACATTATACAGAGTTTCTACTGTAACCTAGGGAAATATTATTACTGTCTGGAATCAAGTCACCATAGTATGACAATCTTGAATGTACTATTTTTCACTTTCATTGCACATCAAGTGACTTCATAATATTTTTCATCAACTTCATAATATCCTTCGTCATCAACTTCATGAGTCCATAGGAACATAAAACGCCATTTTCATGAAGTTAAAAAAAAAAATCAAATTTTTAAAATATGGTAGTATCTGTAATTGTACAATATGCCGAAGCTTTGTTGTGAAGAATGGACACGATTAATCAGTTATATTGAAGCTGGCAACAAAATTGAAGTTTGTTCAAGAATGTTAAGCATTTCAAAAAGACATACCCGGTATTTACAAAATAAGGAAAAATATTCGTGGAACATGTAGGATTATAGATAAATTTAAATCAGGGAGACCAAAAAACCCACTGTAAATGATGATCAACACATTATTGAGCAATTTGAAGACATCTCTTTTCAATCACTAAATGAAATAGCTGCCGACGTTGGTCTCAGTCTCACTGTTATCATCATTGTTATGCTTTGGGGGTTTTTTTGGTGTTTTTTTTTTTTTTACTTACTATTTGAGCCTCTTGAGCCTTTTTTCCAAAGTCATTTCAGTTATGGTGATCGGGTCATTCAAAATAATCCAATAATGCATAAATTGATGCATCAAATTCAGAATTTATCTTACTTTCATATATACTTTTATCAGACTGAAAAATTATTGACTGAATAACAAGCGTTTCAATTTGGTGAACATACTTTTGCACATTTATAACTATATAATAAATCTAAATCTGTCTCTGTTTTAAAAATTTGAAACTCTTTAGCTTTTTAAAATCCAAAATTTATCAGGATGACAAATAATAACTTAAGGGCTTAGCCATTTTATTCCAGGCTTTGAATTGACATTTTTTCTTATCTCTGCCATGTCTTCCGCCTCCCACCCTCAGGTATGTGATACAGCCATCATCAATGTATGCCAAACCAAGCAGACAGAAGCTATTTGTCCGCAGAGCTCACAGCTACTGCGGGCCGCAGTCCAAGTCCCATGAAATGAAGCTAAATGACAGAAGGGAGTCGCAGACTAGTACCACAGGTCCAGAGCAGAAAGTTGGCCGATTCAAACTCCGAAGATTCATTTCTGAGAAAGCTAAACCCGTCTCTAAACCTGATTATGGGACAATTGAGGGAAAGGAGGAGACCTCAAAATGTTGATAATGACAACAATATCAAGTTTATAGTATGCCAAAAAGTTCATTGAAAAATGCTTTTGGGTGCTTTAGGCCGGTGATACGGAAAGTTGTAGTTTTGGCAAACTATTATTGAAAAAGTGCCCAGAACCATTTCCATAATCCACCACCAATTTCCATCCTTTTGGACTTTTGTATTGGCATGAAACCCAGTCACACAGAAAACGAGTGAAAAAGTCGAAACAGATCTTTCCCAAAAAGGAGCTACTGAATGGCAAAAGGAGTTCTCCTTTCTGTCTGTGCCACTGACCTTATTCTCAATATTTTGCCATATCATGGAGGGAGCTTCACAGATGGCACTTTACTGGGTCTCTCTCTAGCATGATATTATTTATATCCTTACAAACTAAAATCAAGTTGCTAAGATCACTCATAATTTCAATTGCACTGTATAGATGTGAGACATGGACACACAATGCCAAAATCACAAAAGGTATAACTGTCTTCGAGATGTGATATTACAGACTTCTCGGAATAACATTGAAGCACTACATTAGAAATGAGGAAGTAGCACAGCAAATTTGAAACATGACTGGAGAATATGAACCGCAAATAGAAATTGTCCGCAGAGGGAAATTACAATGGTTTGGACATATTACCATAAAGCCAATAACTTTTGCACGCACAATCATGCATGGCCAAGTGAGAGGCTCGAGAAATTGAGGAAGAACAAAGACATCATGGTTGACCAACATAAACTGCATCAGAGAAGCTGAAGACTGAAAGAAATGGTGGAGAACAACAATACAACCATCCAAGTGCCCCAATGATCAACGACTACGGGAATGACATGACATGACATGACACTAGCACGGTAATTAGCATTTTGATTCAGAGAGCTTCACTTACTCATGCTCACTAAAAAGCTTAAGAGTAAATTCCCTCTGAGCCAATATCTTGGAACTAATGGTAAAAATGAAAAATGTGATATTAAATCACATCTCATCCTGGGCAAGACATTGCTTTGTGGCAGCATACCCTTGGTTTATAGGCACCAAATGGTGACAGTTTATCTTATCGAGGATCACATCTCCAATGACCTGTGATTATCATTAAATTTATGCACATAGCGGGATTCAATTCCACAACGTCTTCTAGCAGACTGATTTTAGTGAATGGACGCAGCTGGAGTTTTCGTCATGTTTAAATTTATTACCTTCACCACTTAGCCACTGACAAAGCCACAAAGCTTTTAAACAATAATAACGATGGATTTTTTCCAATTTCACATTCCGTTCTTTATTATAAGCCTTGACAAACAATTTTTATTGAGCAATCAAACTTTCCTACTATGAGATTATAGTTATAGTCTGCATAAATCAAACTTTTTACTATGAGCTGAGGGATATTATTGTGATTGTGATTATTTTATATTATTGTAAAACGTATTGTCCTTATCACGTGTATTTAAAACTGAAATTTTAGAATAGAGAACTGTAAATAGCGTAAATTAGTTTATAGACCGCTACTGCTATATTGCTAGCCTATGCAACACAATGCAATATCCTAGTCCAACTGCCCTTGAAAACAGCACCCATGCATATTCATACAGTCTAGTTGTCTTAACAACGCTCATTGCCAAGGGACTTGACAATGACTTTTACATTTCCCCATGGCCATCATCAGCAACACAAAACACATAGGACAAGACTGGCAGCCTGTTAAGCGCTAATAAAGATACCCCTGTCACTTATGCATGAAACATGGTACAAATCTAGAAATGGCAATGATTAGAGAGTGAATGTGGAAAGGACAGTGGAAGAATATTCTTTACTGAGTTTGTGAGGGACAGGGCATGGAAAGATTGTGGTGTCACAGGCCATCAAACCAACCTATTGGTTGCAAGTTGCGATTAGCGTTATTTTGTCGCTGTGACAATTAATATTGTAAGTTGATAATTGTTTACAATTCTTCATATGGATAAATATCTTTATAATATGTAAAATTTGTCACCAAGTGTATAAAATGCGGTAGCAGCATAATTCATAAATTACAATATATATATATCATTATATATGGGTGATATATATAGTATGTGTTTTATGTTTTCAAATTGCATTATTTTTGTACAATATTTATTATCATCAGGTATTGCGAAGAGTAACCAAATCACTTATACTCATTTCATTGTGAATGGTGAATTCCACTGAATGTATACCAATTTCATTATTCTATGTTTAAATCACTGAGGACCAGCCTATTTGAACCCAGCACACCACCCCTTGGGACCAGCCGTATTTATACATTTTTAGAGCATCATTTGGATAATATGTTTTAAACACTATGGAGTGAAGAAATTTGCATGTAATTTGACATAAACATGTAGTTTATTGTTCTTTATTGTATTGCTTTTTGTGTTTTCTTTGTATATATTTTTTGTTGTAGTAAGCTAAAAATGATGGTATATGAAATCGTAGTATTAATCATGGCAACCGGGAAACTCGGGCTTGGTCCTCAATGTATGTACTTGGTCCTCAGTGAGTTTTAAAATAATATTTGCTTTCCATCGTTATTTGACTCAGTTGCAGAAGTTTATGATTTTCTGAGCACATTGAGGCAATCCGTCATTGGAGAATGACAAGATAGAGAAGGATGGATAAGCTTATGAATAGAGGTTGTAGTTTTATATCATACTTATATTTTATGTATATCAGTTGACTATCATTAAAAATCAAGCAACAATCTTTCAGAACTTTTTAAAAAACATATTTGTCATCGTGAAAACAATTTTGTACAAGGAGACTTGTTACTCTAGATAACGAAATGACAAGTTGGATGGCTTAACTATCTCTTGAGTAGCTCATGACTAATTTACGAGTACCTACTCTAAAATAATCTATACACAGACCGTTATAATATGGTATGGTACACAAATGAAATTTAATAAATAAATAAATTTTTATTAAAAATTGAAGCTCACAAATGCCTTACTATAGGTGGCTAAGTAAATAGTGACATTGCACTGGCCTGGAGGTCCTAGGCTCGAATCCCATTTCAGCCCTTGTTTTTTGCCTTGGGCAAGATAATTTACCCATGTTGCCCACCTGCTGCACTGAACTGCAGCTGACGCCTGGGATATTCCAGTCTTTCCTCAGAATAGACCAAAAAAATTTGTTTCACCCGTTTTGATTAATAATGGGAATTTTACTATTTTACTACTTTAAAATGAAGTCCTATGTATATTTAAATGAACTTAATGTACTATTTCTATTTAATCTCTACATTTATGGGTTATGCTGACAGCCATCAGGTATGTTGACTGCCATGACTTATGTTTTATGCTTTATCATATTATTATGTGCTGCTGTTAAGTTTCTTATCTTATCTTATCTTATAAATATAATTATTTTTACAATGGTTGTGGTCTAGTTAAAGATGAGCATGTCATTTAAAACAAATAGATCCTGAACTCTCTAGCAAGCATATAGCAAAGCATTTGATTATCCTGCTAGCATTTGGACAAGATTTTTTACTGCCAAAACTATAATTGTTAAATTTAAAACTGCTGACATTAAAGACAGTGCAGTGTGCATATGTGCCTTTTGTGTTAACAGCAGAGCATAATAACATACCTATCAATAGAAACATAGCAGTAATTCGCTAACTGATCAAATATATTTATACATTATCAGTTTTTTGTAATTGAAGTGAAGGTTTGAAAATAAAAACATGACGCTGCTTTTAATTTCGGAAGATTTTAGTTTTACTTTGTTCTTTAGTCTATCTTAGGTAGGAAGGAAGAAATGCATATGCAGCAATATTAATCAAACAATAAATCAAAATAATAAATAAAAAGTAAAATTAATAAAATTTCCTTCATTGAAACCACAGGGAAAGATTATCTTAAGGGTATATTCCACAGAAATACTGTGACGTTACCCACAATGAGGGCAATGTTGCAGAGGTGGGCAAATGGGATAAATCATGATACTTAAAAAAATCAACAGATGTAAAAGTGGGATTCAAACCGAGGACTCCTAGGCTATGGCTATAGTGTAATGCCCCAAACCATTCATCCATCCAGCCTCTGTTTTTAGGAGGAGGGAAAGGAAACTATTTGCTGAGTAATTAGTAATTCTGTTACTTTGCTTTACATAATTTTTATTGTGTAAATTTTTTATTCAGAAATAAGTCCTCACAATATATTTATTATTTTAATGTTAAACATTTATGTAAAGCTGCAAGCTTTTATCTTGTGTTTGGTTGCAAAGTTTTGATTTCAATTTACATGTTTTCAATGTTAAATTGCTAATTTTTATATTTTTAAAGCATTTGTTAGTTTTCAATGTTAAAATGCTAATTTTTATATTTTTAAAGCATTCGTTAGTTTTCAATTGTTAAAATGATAAGTTTTCAATGTACAATTTCAAACAAAATGAAACATTCTTAAAATTAAGTTAGGTTTTAAGCATTATTTCTTAATGCTGTTCTTAGTCAATGTTAAGTTACTGATTTTTAACTATGTATGATGTTTTTTAATGTTAAGTTGTTAGTTTTAAATTTATTGCAAACAGAACAACATTTACGGAACAACATTCATTTATGTATCAGTTATATTTTATCGATCTGGTATTTGCAAGGTACAGTCTGGTCTCTCTAGTTCGGACTTCTAAAATCCGAATCTCTTTGTAATCCAAACCATTTTCTGGGAACAAATTTTTTTCTTATTATTTCTTAGTATTCCCTAATCCAGAAAATTCTGTAATCCGAACAAATTGCCGGGAACGGAGATGTTCGGATTAGAGAGACCAGACCGTACAAATGTCCAAGGTTGTGTTAAGAGAGAGAATGATAAAAATAAGAATAATATTACTTTCATTCAATCATCATTAATTTTACCATTGATTCATCAGCTTTGAAATAAATTCCAATTGCAATAATTATTACGTTCACATTGCGTGGCCCATTTTGAGTTTGAATGTCTATTTCGATACCTGGGTGCAACAATTTGACAAGTGCCATTTTGAAACTTGGTGCTTATTGATTTGAAGCACCCAGGTATCCATTTGGATGTGAGGTTTTATTTTCTTCTTGATGAGCACAGACTGAGCAGCTATGCATTCAGCACCATTTGTCTTATTTGTCTGTCTTAAGTCTTAGCCTCATAAGACAGTTCTGTCTATCAGGCTGTTTTGTCCCCTAAAAGGAGGGAGGAGATTGTGCTGGGGAGGGAGGGAAGCATATAGCTGGTGGCCATCCCCCATGTGTGTGTATTGCTCCACTATACTGTCAGGGTTACTTGTTAATTAGAGGGACCAAGTACTTTTGTACACAAAGGGCGTTAGGAAAATCCTGGGTGGTTTTTGCATTGTAGTGCATTTTTTTTCTGTAAATCATCTCTCCATTTAGTTATCTTTATTATTATATGTATTGTATTTATTATTTGAAGTGCTTC
>JASKDV010183448.1:0-12284 GCA_032466395.1 Aegires albopunctatus
TTATTATTATTATTATTATTATTATTATTATTATTATTATTATTATTATTATTATTATTATTATTACTACTATTATGTTGTTGTTATTTGTATTGTTATTATTTATTTATTTAATTTAATATTCATTTTATCTTTCAAGGACATTGAAATACAGGCATTTCTTATCTGATCACAAAAGAGCTCATCACTTTTTTCAGATTTTCCAAATTATTTGCAACTGATGGTTTATTTCATTTTAGCTCTACCATTAATTATTGAAGAAATACTTTTACTTTGTAGATATATAGATTTCCATCAAACCAAATTAAACAAAGAATAACAAACAAGAACAGGAAAACAAACAAACATGAAGGAAAACAAGGGAAACATTACAATTATTTGTGCCAGAATTTTTCTTCTGCTTTCTTTTTAATTTTTCTTTCTTAGTTTTCTTTAACCGCAAAACTAACAACTAATTGCTTTATCTTTTTTTTCTAAACATTAGTTTATTGTGCATGTTTGTCTGCATGCTTAATTTTTCATTTTTGTTCTTCATTTATTACAAATCTATCCTTCTTTGTTTTTTATATTTTTGGGGGGATCCATTTCAATCTCTTTTTCTGCTATGTTTCAGTTTACAATGACCTATACTAATTATAAACTGGGAACAACTGTTAATCAATTATGACCAATCATCTCTTGCCTTACTTTCTTTAGTTTAAAACCGACCCTTTTTTAACCACCAACCTGATTTTGTTCTTCTTTCTAAAAAATAGCAAGCCTGCATTGCTGGTAGTGCTTTAAATTTTGTCTTCCTCTTTTCGCTAAGCAAATTAGACATTTATTTACATGATATTATGTGTACTTATTTGATATGAAATGATTATGAAGATACTTACAGTACAATACGGAGAATTTGTTAAAATAATTTAGTTTAATTATAGTTTAAATCACTTACAAGAAAGAACCAGGTTTATAAAGAAATTATTATTACAGTTAACTCAAAACTCAAAAGGTAACTGATAATTTTAATCCTTGGATACAAAATTGAAGGAATGAAATTATTCTCTCCTATTTCAAGTCGCTTTTAACATTGGCTGCTTTAATAAAAGACTAGATTTGATTCTTCTTTTAATTTTAGCGTATTAACTACATGTACTTTCATTGTTTTAATGACTGTAAAATATTATTACCAACTGGAGCGCAATTGTTGAAGTTATACAGGAAAAGCATTAATTGTATTAGATTAGATCTTATTAATTAGATTAAAGATTTCTATAAGTGCTTCCTGATAAATAAAGCACAATCTATTAAGATTATTAACAATTGATTATCAGTTTATCAGTTATTAACAGTTGACTTTGTTTCATGTTTCATCTTCGAATCATTTTTATAGGTCTAGTTGATTGTTTTTTATTTGCTAATAGAAATAACAACGGACGAACTGAAAGAAAATTATTTTTTAAAGATTAATTTCTTTTTCCTTGTCCATTTCACACTTTTTTTTTATTATTGAAACATTAATGTTTTCTATCACCTCATAAATTCAAATTTGTGCTGCACCTTAAAATGGTAACAAATAATGTATTTCCTTTTTTTTCTTAATAGAATTTTTCATCCCCCTCACCTTGAACCTTGTTTCTTTTATTTGTAAACTCCGAGGGTTTTTTTTTAAATTGTTGTTTTTGTTAATATCCTTCTCAAACTTGTCGTTTCTTATTTGTTAATTTTCAATCATCTCCTGAATGTTTCTGTTCTCTCTGATATCGTTTATTTTTTGTCGTTGTGTTTTGTCTTATGTGATTAACATTTTGTTTTTATAGAAATGTTATGATATTAAGATGTATGAAATATTTCTAGTAAAATGTGCTTTATTTTCTTTGACATCCTTTGTAAGATAGAATGTAAGTCATGCACCTTCATTTCTGTTAAAAAACAGTGTCTAAGTTATCAATAAATAATTAATCTTCAATGGTTGTTAATGGCTTTGTTGATTACCTTGATATTGTTTTGAGTTGAAATAATGGTGCTTAACATTCTGTCTAACATTAACTGAATTTTGAATTTCATAATTTTGGTCTGGTGTAACCAAATTTTTTGTATTCCTTTTTTGGCCAGGTATTTCAACACTAACACTTTATTTGTTTGTTAGTAATTTGCTTGCCCGTTCTTCACTCTGTCTATATTTCTCTATTCTTTCCTTTCCTGACTAGATCCTAATGGAGACAAGGTTCCTTACAAACTTCTCACGGATTCCGAGGGAGAACGGACTGTCAGCTATACACCAAATAGAATTGGTAAGACTAGAGGGTGGCTTTCTTTTTGACATATACAACACAAGGATAAACTCCCGTTATTTATTCCTATCAGGACGGAAGCAGAATGCTCAGTGGGTGAAGCATTCACCAACCAAGGCAAAAGTCTAGCATCTGGGTTCAAACTCAAACTGTGCAGCTTGAATTTGAAATACATTATTTTGGGTTTTCTTCTGCTCCTATCTCTTGTCTTCTAGGATAAAATGAGTGCCAAGTCCTAATGAAGATGGACTGTAATTTAGTTGGACCAATACTGTGTCTATACGCATGTAAAGGAACCTGGACAGTTTATAAGGCAGTCGTGGAATACCCTGACAGCAGTGGAAAGGGGTTAACTCGATACAAAACCTCAAAACAATTTCTTTGGGGTAATTTGTCTGTAAGGCCTTGTCTAACAACAAAAAGATAAGATTTTAAAAACAGAAAAATATATAGAAAATTAAAAGAAAGACAAACCCGAAACTGAATGGACAAGCCATTGGATTTGCAAGAGAAAGTAATGGAATCTAATCTTATCATATACACTGTAGTTAACACTTGGGTAAGGTTGTTTACACAAATTGCCTTCAATGGTAGCACTGTACTTATGGCTGTTGCTCGGTGAAAAATTGGTGAAAACCAAAATGAAAAATATCCTTTTGATGATTCATAAGTAAAATTTCATTTATTTTAAACTTTTCTTTTTAAGAATTGAAATAACCTAGGTATCGGACACAGTTCAACACTGTATAATAGGTGGTTTAGGGGTGAGGGAGAGGAGACGGATGATAGATCTTGTAATACATGGCTTTTGAAAGGTGATGGAATATGTACTGGCCATAAACTTATCTTTGATTTAATCATAGTGATGATATTATATCATTATTGTTGCATTTGTTTTTTGTACCACAGGTGACTACAATATCAGTGTTGTGTACAGAGACAGTGACATCAGTGGAAGTCCTTTCACATCCAAGGCGTACAACATGGATGCCATTGTAGTTACCTCTTTGAGTGACGGCTACGTCAACCAACCCATGTCCTTTACAAGTAAGTTGTAGTGTTGTGAGAAGGGGCAGCCAGGGGGGGAAAATTGCACAATGTTGTTGTTCAAATTAATTAAGAACTATAAATCAAAGTCATATAGCAAGGAGAAGTGGGAAATTGCACAATCTTGTTCTTCATACTAATTAATAAACATATATCAAAGTCTTATATATATAGCAAGGCGAAGAAGGAGGGGTAAATAGCAAAGCCTTGTTTTTCAAACTCATTGATAAACACAATTTACTTTTACTTTTCATTTTCTTTTTTTCCCCCACTAAATTGACCAACTTATTAGATGATGTACAATTTAACCTAACAGTAAATATTCTTCTTCTTCTCTCTTTATCTGCACCTGGTAACCATTTGCCTTGTGGAACAGCTCACCCAACTCTTTTAAAACATCAACCAATACTGTCGGTTTTAAATCCTCTTTGTTAAGTTTGTGTAAGATCATGAGAATCTTCACAAATTAAAGCTGTGATGTAATTTGGAAGAAAAAGAGGAAGGAGGAGGAAGAAGAAGGAATAAGAAGAAGGAAGAAGAAGGAAGAAGAAGAAAAAGACAGTACTTTAGTGTACATTAGATAATGTATTTTTTATTCAGAAAATTCTGCTTAGCATAGTATTAAAATTTGGCCTTTTATTCCTTCAAATTAAGAATTTGTTACCAACTCAAAGATCTAACTCATTACCAAATTGATTTTATAATTACATTACAAATAATATTACAAAGTTAATTAACGGAGATCATCTTTTACAGTCAACATGAGTGATGACTTTAGTGACAACCCTATGTTGATATAAATATATTTTCAAATTCGTTAATGTTATTAACAAAGTTAACTCCATCATCTTTGTATTAGTACAATGGATAGTAGAGATGCCCGAGAGGAACAACACTTTGTTAATACATGTATAGATATATTTTCAAACCTCATGTGATCTATAGCTTTAACTCCATCATCCTTTTGTCATAACAGTCAATGTTAGTGATGCCGATGAGGGTCAACTCTTTGTTGATATAAATACATTTTCAAATGTCATGTTACTTATGAAATTAACTTACCATTACAGTCGATGTAAGTGATGCTGGAGAAGGACAACTCCAAATCATGGTCAACAACGGTAACATTCCTAATGACGTTGAGCCGCAAGAACCTGGAAAATACAAAATTATTTTTGTGCCCCAAAATCCTGGACGACAACAAGTGGACATTCGTTTTAATGAGCAGGATTTATCCAGTAAGGAACATCCTTCTCTTTTCCTTAAAGTTTGTATTTGACATCTGTATTCAAGAAGTGATCTTTTTTTATTGTTATTTAAAAGTAAAAAAGATAAAAGCCTTTCTTCTAAAACACTCATATCCACAACATAGCTGTACTCATAGCACTTTACAATGACTTAAAAATTCTTCTGACCTACAACAACACAGAACATATAAGACAAGACTTGCAGCCTGCTAGGCATGATTGCACTTTTTCAGACACATAGAAAACTGTCTTCTTGTCCAGGTACTCACTGTTACCTGAGTTGCATAAGGTCAGTGGGACCAATTCTCTTACTTTTGGACAAACTGCTGAGTTTATTGAGAAACTTTGTGTCTAGTGTGATTCAATCTCTTCATGCCACCCAGCCGAATGGTGTTAATCATGAGTGTTGCTGGAGTGTTCTATCTTTGAACTTTGTTAATTACTAAGTCAATGACACGCTCTGTTGTGAAGTTATATACAGTGTAGTCTGCTTAAGATAAACTCACTGAGACCAGAAAAAAAGTTTATCTTAACTCATTCAGTGCTGAGCCCAATCTCAGTGAACACCCTCTTATATACTGAGTAATGTTTACATGGTGAGGAGAGGTTGGCTGTATCCGTAAAGAAGTAATCTTATAATATCAAAATTCCTGGTATCAATGACAAGAGAAAGAAAGAACAAGCCTATCAAGAATGCATCTTCCTAAATTTACCATTTTGGATTGGACGAAAATGTATATTTTTAGTTAGAGCAAAGTCAACTCAAATGCGAGAATACTCGTCAGTAGAACATGGGCGGGGCTTATGGCCAGCGAGAAAACTTGTCAATAGCACTGATTGAGTTAAGCAAGGCTTATCTTATCCATTTTCAAGGAAAACAACCTTTCAATTCAAAATGAGGGATAGGTAAAAGTCTAGTTTGCTTTAACCACGCATAGAGAGCCTCTTCTACTTTTATTTTTTTAGTGACAGTTTGATACTCTAATGAAAAGCTTGCTTCTTAGAACACCCGTTGAGTCTTGATAAGAACAGACATAGTGCTTTTCGAAACCCTGTATTTCACGGCAAGTTCAGTCTGCTTCATAGACTTTCCATCACATCCTTGAGAAGCTGCATTTTAATTTCCAGGCTCAAAGTTGTCTTCTTGTGACTTAATTTTTCTCTGTGACAGACTGGTGTTGCGATAGACCTAGAATGTAGATTTGGATGTACTGAAACTGACATGAGATTCAAACTATAATCGTTGCAGAGTAGAGTGAAGAATGAAAAGTAAAAAGAAAAGTAAGCGTAACACAGTACACATGTAGGCCGAGCATGCGGTGCTTTATTGGCTGACACGATTGGCTAAGGCCAGAAAAAGAGAGAGCGTTACAGATTCTTCACGCGCAACCTGTACCCCTCTCTCCCCATCCACTAATGATGAGGGTAGCAATGGAGACCCAATGTGAAACGGCCTGCATGTGTGCATCTGATGGGGGTCAGGATTGGCGCATGGGGGTGGGGAAAGAAGGCCACTGTGGCAGAGAAAAAATTATTTTAAGCGGACCAAGACTGTTTTGTGTTTACATAAACCAGACTGATTAGTTGGTTTATATAAGGAAAAAAATGGGACCGGATGAAAGGTTTATTTTAAATGAGATTTTATCTTAAGCGAGTTTATCAAGTGGACTGCTCTGTATTACCTATCTGCTTAGCCTCCCTTTAAATGCTCTTTGGTATTTAAAATTTTTTTTTTTTATTAACTTGAATGACTTTTTATTTCTTGTTTAAAAGTTACCCCTTTTGCAACAATATCTAGGAAATTTTTTTCCATATTAAGTTAGCTCATTAAGGCCTTCTTTATGATTTTAATAGCATTATTGTTATTCAAAACCAATTTCTCATGCAGGATAAATAAGCATTTTCTTATCTTATTTTAAACGTCAGAACTTTATCTCCATTCATTTCATCCATGACAGTTGCAGTAGTTTTGAGATATAAGAGATTAGTTTTATGTCCTGTGTATTTATTTAGTGCTTATAATTCACCAAGTTCCAAGGATAAATAATCTTTTTATGATATTTACCTCTAGTTTCACCGTTGGTGTGCAATGCAATGGACATGAATGTCAATGTCACCAATCTGGACACACTGATTCCAATAATGACTGAAAACACATTCTCTATCAAGTCTCAGTCTAGTATTGTTGATGTCACCAAAGAAGTCATTATCACAGGTAGGAATTAGGGATGAAGGAGTCCATGGGTAAGAAATATTGGCATTTTGGTTGATACAGGAAAGAAAAGTTTGAACATTTATTTATTAATCATGTCGATTACGTCTAATTTGCAAATGTTTTTATTCTTTTATGTATACTCTTTTTTATTATTTTTATATTCATTTTATTTATTTAGATTTAACTATTTATTCCTAAGCTTATTTGAAATTACTTTTATATATTTGATTTTTATTTATTTATCTATTTATTTATCTCTGATTGAAGAAGCTTTATACAAATGAAAATAGATATTTATAGAGAATATGATGCTCGTAAGATATTTCACTTCCTTTGTTTTTATTTCCAAAATTGGTTTAGTCCTTTGAACTTCAGAAATTATCTCATTATTTTCTCATAAACATTTTCATCGTTTATTTAGCTTTGATCAGAAATGTTTGTATAATGATATTTTAAGGAGATGATTATCTTATTATGGATATATAGTCTTTGTTTATTCTTCTTTCACTTTTAAAACCTCCTATCCACAAATTTGGTGAAGTTGATTAGTGAAGCTTTTCAAATGTCAAATGTCATGATGATGATGAATTTGTAGAATCATTTTTACTTTTGTCATGTTTTATTTTTCTTCATTTAGTTCTCATTTTTTGTCAAAATCATGAAAATAATAATCTATCATGAATCATTGCATTTTCTTGGCTGATGTATAATCTTAGATTTTGCATGCATCCATATTACTGGTATTGGTACTTTTGCAATTTTTAGAAGAAGAGTTATACCAAATGATATGTTACAAACTTGGATGTTTCATTTTTCATTTAATTATTCAACTGAAGTACACATTTATTTAAAGTGTTTAAAAGATGAAATTTAGGAAATGGTGTAAGATTTATAACTGATGATATATATTGCCTCATGATTCACCAGAAGTTTCTTTAAATGATCCAAGTTTTCTATTAGCTAAATTTTTAACGATGACAATTATAAAAAATTTTGAAACTATGAAAATATACATTATTGTTTTCAGTGAATCATTTGGCAATTTTTGTCATCATTCTTATGAATTTGAATTGTCTTTATGCTTTTGAATAAATATTGTTTATTTTTTTTTATTCAATTATAATTACTGTTTCAAAGTGTAATTGAAGAAGAATTTGGATATAAATCTATCATTTCTATAAATCTTGCAAGGGGAATGGTTGCTATCATTGTTGTTGTTGATGCATATAAGGATGGGAGAGTAGATCTCTTTAAGAAGGAAAGAATGTATTATCTTGTTACTTATTTTGTTTTTGTTGTGTTTTTTGTTTATGTTCCCATCCTTGTATCATTTTGAAATGTTTTTTTTATTTCTGCAAAATGGATTTCAATTCTGTACTACATTAAAATTTGGGTTAATTTAGACCATTCAGTACAGAGGCCTGCTGTAAAATTGATTTGTATCTGAATTCTTCAGTGTTGTAGACATACAATTGCAGACTTCATGTATTTTATCATTATGAATGATCGTGGGATTACTTTCTGTCATCGCACCAGTTATGACATTATATTCTTGCAATGGTAAATTGGGCAGTATTCTCATCTATTCTAGTCTCCTTGCAATTGGTGGCCAGGTTTCATGTATTATTTCTCCTATCTTTTCACCATGGGCCTACATCTTCATCTCAGCTGGTGTCTTTACAGAAAATGAAAACATAATATACAGATTTTTCTTAGTCTACATTCCAAATTCGATAGAAAGATGCTTTGTCTTTTGGGTTTTCTTATGATGAAAACAATGACAGATGATACACTTACAGACATGCACCTACATATCTTTACTTTACCTTTTTAGTGTTTAAAACATCAAGCTCACAGTATAGAATGCCAACATGATAACTTTCAGGAGACCTTCCGCCATTTTTGGCTCCACTTGTTTCATCTTCTATTCCACCGGTTTTTTGCATGTCTTTATCCTATCACTTTTCACTAAAATCTGTTGGTCTTCAAATCTGTCTATCAACAAATATTATAGAATTTTGCTGTTTCAGCACTTAAGGAATTTCTTCTGGGCAAGCTTTAATGTTATTTTTTTATTTGATTGTGTGGGTAAGAAAGAAATCGGCAAAGGACATTGTAGGAACCTCTTAGTCAGATTTCCATATTTTGGTATTTCATCAAAGTTGAACACCTGTTATATGAATAATATCCAATATGATAAAATGATAACTTAAAAAAAAATTCATTATGGAAATTCATATTTCTTGTAAATTTGATTTTTAAAAATAATCAGGTCTGTTTGATTTGATTTTATCTTCTTGTTTATGTTTTGTTCTTTTTCTTTAATAAGGTTACATTTTATTGCTGCTGTTTTGTTTAACATTTCTCAAAGAAAGGTCCATCTTTGTTTTCATTTATTGTACGATCGCTAAAACTGACTCAATGGAATACTAGTTGATTCATCTGTTTGTGACCCCTGTGTGTATTATGTGATGAGTCTACAGTCTCACTGACATGTCATTATCTAATATAAGAACTTAATGAAAATATGGCAGTATGCCCTTTGCCCCTTTCTAGCTTTCCCACTTTATTTGATATAACGATACATGTATATTGATGTATTGTATTCTATAATAATAATACTGATCTTTGGTTATATGGTGTAATATTCATTGTATGTAGTTTATTTCTTTTGGTTTTGAGTTGTTTTTTGCTCATCTCATTATGATACATGCTGGAATGGTATTTCAATGCTTTCATGTGTAAAGAGAGCTGCCAACTGTCCCACAAACTACAGCACAATCCCTCACTTTAGACTCATAATATTGTTCATGCAGTTATGACTATTCGTCAATATGAAGTTTATGGGATTAGCAACTGTATATTACATGGATTTTGTTTTCTGGCTACTCTTACCATAGAATCAAATCTTCATCTGATTGTCATCATGATATGTAGATCTATGATTATTCTCTCAGGACCTTTTTGCAAGGTTGGAGATTGAATTTACATGTTCTTTGAGAATTTCTGGGCCAGGATATCAAAGTCATTGTTTACATTGTAAACGATTTAGTTGATTTCATTAATAATTTATATACCATAATTTATATATCATAATGACAAATGCTTGAATTTGTTGATCTCCATTTTATCCTTGACCGTCCCTCATTTAGAATTCTCAAAGTTGGCAGCCCTGTGTAAATATAACCATGGAATTTATAATGACTTCCAATCATGTTTCTTTTTTAATTCTTCCATTTGATTTATTCCTGATTGTTAAATAATTCTAAACCATGTTGTTGTCCCAACTAAAAGTGTCAAGTTTTAGATAAATGCCTTATGATTGCTGATAGACAGGACGAGAAACATATATCAAATCTAACTTTAATTTTGAATTCAAGGTCTCGGGGCTCATATCGTAGCTTATAGTTCAGTTTACTTCAATCATCCGTATCTTATACCCTCTGTTTCTCTCCCATTCAATTATATTGCTTATGCGTTTTCTATATGAAATTCCCATCTCTTTCACAATAATCGGATACATGAGTCAAATAGAGAGATGATTCCTGCACATTTTACTTTTTATGTAGCAGTGAGTCCTTGGGAAAGGCTATCAAATTTCCTCATTGCACACATGTGTCAAATTATTCCAATTAGTCACATCAATAGATTGAGTTAACATGTGGTGTAGACATTGTTTGAAAAAAAAAAAGAAGTCCCATTACATGATAACAAGGAAAACGAGAAAAGATATGTAAGTTAGGATTATTATATAGGCAAAAACTGAAGGTTTTTCTTATCAGCAGTAATCATAAAGATTGGAATTTATTTAAATTTGACACTTATAGTTACTTCCACTGCTTAGATTTCTTTTCAAGTCAAACAAAAGGAAGAGAATTACAAAGAAGTCATTTTTATCTTGGACCGTGGTGGTGGATGATGCATACTTTGTAATTCTCATTATTTGTTTGGTTATTTTGCATTATATTATTATGATCATTGAATGTTATGATTGCACATATAATGCTAATCTCAACATGAAGGGCCATTTGGGCACAGAGTTCCAGCAAAGATTTTGAGAACGGGAGATAGTCGGATGGTGAATGTGGAGTATGTTCCTACTGATGTGGGTAAGTAATTGATGATGTCGTTATTGCTTATGTCAATGTTTTGTACAATGTAATTTTCTATTCATAGATATTTTTTCTACTTTTATTTGATGCAACGTGATGTGAAGAGTGATTACTTCTCTCATGATAATGATGTTAGCAATGGTGATAACAGTAGATTTCTATAGCGTTTTTTAATTGTCTCTAGGCGCTCGATATCCTTAACAATATGCTGCAGTCTTTATAATTGCTGTGGAGTTAAATTATTCTTCTGATATTACATCATAGAAGAAGCCAAAAATCTTATAATGCATTTTCTTAATATGAACAACAGAGAGATTCACATAGATATCTTCTATAAGGTCAAAATTAGAAAAGTAAAGAGGCCGAAAAAATTCTCACGAAAACATGATTTCTCAAGTTGCTCCTTCTGATAATCATTTATCATTTTTACGATTATCGAACTAATCTATTGTTCATACTCAACACATTTTTTCATGAGCATAGTAAAATTAATCTGAAATTGTAAGTTTTAATAATAGTAATTCCTTTTGCAGAATATGAAATTCTAAGTTTTGATAAAAGTAATTCCTTTTGAGGAATATGAAATTGTAAGTTTTAATAAAAGTAATTCCTTTTGAGGAATAATATGAAATTGTAAGTTTTGAGTATCTGTATCTGTATACTAAGCAGGAGATCTTTGTGGAATGTAAATGCTCAGGATTACATCTCTCTTTCTACCATATTATTGTGTGAGAGAGAGTAACTGTAAATATTTTTGAGAAATCTACAATTGTAAGTTTTGAGTAATTGTAATTCCTTTTATGTCTCATTTGTACATAAATCTTTGATTTTCATATTCAAGGTCATCATAGTGTTAAGGCCTATCTGAATGGCCAGCCAATCAAAGGAAGTCCTTTCCAGGTCAAGACCTTTAACCCTAACATAGTCAAGGTCACAAAGGTCAAACAAGGTGTTGTCGGATCGCAATGCACTTTTAACGGTAACATATCATTGATAATTGAAATCTGTTCTACTTTCAAAGACAGGGAAAATAAATTTGAATAACACTTCATTGCGCTAAGCAGTCTATGATGCAAAAAGTGACATAATTCTCTTAAAAAACTTTTTAGGATGAAGACTATATGTATTTTATAGTCTACGTCTTCACCAAGTGCAGATTTATCAACTTTACATCAGTTGTCCCCCTTGCAGGCCATTTCACATATCTTCTTCTTCTTCTGCATGTAGTAGCCCCCGGTATAGGAGGATCAATCTACATTTAACAAATAACGTAAATTTTTCACAGTACTTCACACATAATGGATGATTAATAATAACAATAACAATAGATAGAGTTCCTTCGATGTCAAGAGTTCAGAGATCTAGACGTTGATATATTTTTCAGCCA
>JASKDV010183459.1:0-12282 GCA_032466395.1 Aegires albopunctatus
AGAGAGAGAGAGAGAGAGAGAGAGAGAGAGAGAGAGAGAGAGAGAGAGAGAGAGAGAGAGAGAGAGAGAGATATTAATGATGTAACCAATTTACAACTACGCACACACTTTTACAGAACGACACAATATAACAGAATTTTTGATCAAATTCAAATTTCTTCATGCTTCCTTCATTCATTCATATATTTGACTTTAAATGACGTATTTTCCCAGATTACCAGATCTTAGATAATACGTAAGATCTTACAAGGTACGGCCTTGTTTTACCTCCTGGTCTCTAGTAATTAATCAATTTGTTAATTATTGCACCTTCTCATCTTGGCAAAGCGAGGTACATGTTATTTGTTGTTGCAGAAGTTCTGAACTCCAATCCCGTCGAGAAGCGCCACCTAAGCGTACGTACTTCGATACATTTTCCCACGTGATCCCTTTCGTCTGCCATCTGTAGCGTAACAATTTCAACCCAGCATTACCTCCCCTTTCTCTAATCTAACCAACCCACTGTTGTGGCAACTGATCTAATGCTTTGTCGTAGTGGAAATTGGTACACAGGGGACATTATTGTGATTAAGACACTGGCTTGTGGTTGGAGGCAAATTAACTAGCACGAGTAAAGGCTAATTAACCCACCATTAAAGACTAATTAATGATGGCTTAAATATCATTGACCGCTTTTCGTGCTCGTCAGCGATGAAGATTAAAAATTACACGTCACATTCTGTACGTACGACAGATCAAATCTTTCGTAATTGAAAATCGTTCCTCGTCTGCTTCATGTCAACCCTATTTTTTCTGGAGTTTCCCGTCATTTTGTTTGTTAGTTTGTTGTTTATTTCTACCCAGCCTTTGTCTTATTCTGTCTTTGCTATCATCATCATCATTATTTTTGGGTACCTTTTCCTCCTGTCAAAAGGCTTTTTCATGCCTACGAATCGAGAGACCCCAAGGTTTGTCTACCGGATATTATTATATTTTAATCACACAATCGTCGTGGTCTAGTGGTTAGTGAGGTCGTCTTTCGATCGATTGGTTGTGAGTTCGATTCCCGCTGGCGCCAGGTCTGACGTTGAGTCCGTGGGAAAGTCTCTTTACACGCATTTTCCTCACCCGCTCAGATGTCAAAAAAAATAAAATAAAAAAAAATAAATATAAAAATACAGGGGGTTAGATGGCCGAGTGGATAGTGACATTGCACAGGAAACCGGAGGTCCCGAGTTCGAGCCCCACTTCGGAATGTAATAATATCCGGTAGACAAACCCTTGGGCAAGATAATTTACCCCTATTGGCCTGGAGGTGCTGCTCTGCGGCCGATGCTAGGTTTCTCTCGGTCTTCCCTCGAGAGAAAACAAAAGACAAAGTTCCCTAGGGACAATGAAGGCTTTATTTATTTATTTTAATCAATCACCCAAACAAGCAATCCATTCATCCATTTATCAACAAATTCATCACTCAATCAGCCCAACCAACCAACCAGTCAATCTATCCGTCTATCATTCAATTGTAATGTAAATGTAATGTAAATGGTTATTTATATAGCGCACTTTCCAATTTGCTCAAGGCGCTTCACAATATCACATTAACAGGGCACCACAATAATATAAACATTTAAAAACTGTAACATCTGGGAAAGTGATCAGTCCATGTATGTCTCTTTATACAGCTCAGATTTTAGATGCTTTTTAAAGGCCTCAATCGTCTCACATTGCTTCAGAAAGCCACAAATGTTGTTCCATAGTTTCGGCCCAGCGACAGAAAAAGCTTTATCTGCTAGTTGTAGGCGATGATCAGGTGTCGTTAGTAAATTTTCACTGAGTGATCTTAGAAGTCTGCGTGGTGTATAACGACAGAGTAGTTCAGATAGATAGGATGGTGCTATATCATTTAGACATTTGTAGACAATGCACAGAGTTTTGAATTTTATCCTCTGATGAATTGGTAGCCAGTGAAGGGATCTTAATATTGGCTGAACGTGTTCACTCTTTTTACTCAGGGTTATAATTTTAGCTGCTTTGTTTTGCATTTTTTGAAGTCTTCCAATGTTGTTGCTTGAAGTTCCCTGTAACAATGAATTACAGTAGTCCATTCTGCTGGTAACAAGAGAATGGACTATCATCTTGCAGTTGTCCTCGTCAAGAAAATGGCGGATTTTTCCCACGTTTCTGAGATTGTAATGTGCAGCTTGGCAGATCTTTGTTACTTGTGTACGCATTGATCAATCAGAATCTAAGTATACACCCAAGTTCCTGACTGCTCCTGATGTTACTATGCTTATTTTGGATTCACCCACAAACAAAAAGTAAATGTTCACATTTTTCCTGGTGTAATCAGCGCCGAAAAGTATCATTTCTGTTTTAGCGTAGTTCAGCTTCAGCTTGTTTGTTGTCATCCATTTCTTGACATCTGTAAAACATTCTTGGATTTTAGTCAGTGCTTGCTGTTCCATTCCTTCTTTGATGGGAGTGTATAGCTGTGTATCATCTGCGTAAAGGTGGTGGTGAATTCCATGAGCAGAGATGATGTCACTCAGAGGGGCAGTATACATGGTGAACAATATGGGTCCCAGAACTGAACCTTGCGGAACTCCATAGTTTAGTATGGCGAACTGTGACTTTGTGTCCTTCCTTGTCTGTGATGTTGCTGTAGATGGTGAGTTTGGGTTCATTATCCTCACTGCTTGGTGTCGATTTGTGAGGTAAGCAGTAACCCACTTGAGGGCATAGCCTTGTATGCCAAAACGACTGCTGAGGCGAGATAGCAAAATGTTTTGATCAATCGTGTCGAATGCAGCGCTGAGGTCTAAAAGCACTAATAAAACACAATTTTTCTGGTCAGCACATGTTACGATGTCATTATAAACTCTGAGGAGAGCTGTCTCTGTACTATGCATCTGATGGTAGGCAGATTGGAAGTATGGAGCCAGGGAATTTTCTTTGAGGTGGGCATGGATTCTTGATGCAACAACTTTTTCAATGACCTTAGATATGAAATTTAAATTGGATACTGGCCTATAGTTGCTGAAGGCTTCGAGGTCAGGTGTTGGTTTCTTTAACAGCGATGTGACAAGTGCTGTCTTCATGGTGAGTGGGACATCCGCATGTTGAAGACTTTCGTTTATGATTAAAGTTAGGGCAGGTACCAGTTGGTCAATGCATGCCTTTATAACCCATGTCGGGATAACATCCAGTGGACATTCTTTGGTTGGTGACTTGTTCACAATTACTTTTACTTCCTCTTCTGTTGCTAAACCTAAAGAATCCAGAAAGGAACCATTGTATGCAATGTCAGAGTCATGCATGTTTTTACTTGGATCAGTTTTGTCATTGTCTAGTTGATGTCTGATATTCTCAACTTTTCTAGTAAAAAATTTCGAGAATGCATCTGCAAGCTCTTTAGAATCATTGCTGTTTGGCAATTTGTTTGTTGGGTGATTGTATTTCAGCATATTGTTCACGTTTTTGAAAGTATTTTTAGAAATTTCCTTTATTATCATCACTTACTGTGGGATTACATGTGTCGAAAAATAGGAAAACTGAAACAGGTGACCTTTCAGCGCCACGGCAATCCGCCATTGATTTGGAATGTCAGCCATGGGTGACAGATTTTATAGGTCTTTTGTTTTCAATACAGGAACAATAATACCCTACTGTCAGAGGAAAATGAAGAGAAGTTTCTTCATCGAGTAAAGTGCCCCACAGTATAATATAATGTATAATACATACATGTAGTTTATTCTTACTTATTGATAAAGATTATAGCCCATTTATAATATCCTTTAAACTTTAGACCTTCAACCACGAAGCTTTCGCTAAAATTTCGATGATTTCATACATGTCTGATATTCCTTTTGGGAATTTTCATTTTCAGGGCCCAAACATAACAAAAAAATATTTATAATTTATTTGTCTTCCGAAAACAAAAAGTGATTTACAAAAATGGCACGAAAGACTACATAATTCCAATTTGTGTTTTAGGAAATAATATTCTTCTCAGTGGTGTTGCGTACTTATAGATAGGATTGTCAGTGAATAATTTGAGCTAAAGATTGAAATCCCCTCATTGAAATACGACAATTGATGAGAATCCAGAAGTAGCAATTATTAGTAAAATATTATTACACAAAGATAAGCATATTATATTACAAAGCTAGATTTAAATGTTTTATATCGTCGCTCAAGAGCAAATTCACAGACAGTCATTACATAAATGATCTATCTGGTGGGCTATGTCACTAAAGTAATTTCTATCAGCATTTGCGATGTTTGCATAGAGTATAAATTCGTTGTCTTTACCGTGTACCCCCACGCAGATTTTTCTCGTGGTCTCCATGTCGACCCAGCAGTAAATCGGTAGCTAGATCTCTTTAAATCCGGCGAAAGTAAAGTCGGCGTGGCAAGCAATGGCAAACTACCACACGAAGCCGTATGCCTTAAATATCGGAACCACTTCTGATGTCCTCTACGCTCAAAAGAAAATCTAAAAATGTCAGTATAAACGAGATTTCAGCATTACCGATAATGACGCAACCTCGCAGTGTAGAGATATTTTAATATGCTATAATGGTGTCTCGGATATTATTCACGTCAATGGAAAGGAAACACTGCATCAGCCATATTGTATGAGGACTTGGGACAGCCATCCACTGCGTTATAATGGTTTTTCATTTCGTTTTCTCTCGGTCTTACTTTTTTGCATTATTTTCTTTGTGGCTGGTGTACGTTTTGACTTTTGACCAAACATTTCTGCGATTTCTGTTCTCAACCAGCCGAACAATATTTCAGTATAAGCGGGCTTACGTTCAGATTAACCGGTCTCTTTATAAAGAAAAAATTCCGTTTTTTGAACGTTTCAGTTTAACCGAGATTTCAGTATATCCGTTTTCAGTATAAGCGGGTTGAACTGTACTCATTATACAGGATTGCGATGATAAAAACGTGCACAAAAAGGTTAATCGTCTTTACCATTGGAGAATCAAGTTGGACTTTCGATTGTAAGACGACCACACTCGCCAGTGAATTACGGCGCTACACAATACCATTTCCTATTATATCAATAAAGAGTTTATCACTTTTCTTGATAGCACCATTTATTGGAAGAAAAAATAACCTAAGAGAGATTACGATATAGAGTTAAGAAGGTGTCGTGGAAAGGGATAACCTAGTGCCTATATTGTTTAGATGTTCTGTGTTTTTGTTGTTGTTGTTGTATTGAATGTACCCATGTCCACTACTTTGGTGATATCAGGGTTTTCCTACACTGCCTTGTAAACATCCAAGAGTTCTTTTACATGCGTACATTATACATGTACGTAATAGTCCGCCTCTGATAGAACTTGGCACTCTTTATCCTAACAACTTAAGGATAGGGGGCAGAAGGAAACCCAAAATGTTCGATTTAAAATTCAAGCCTGCATAGGTTTGAACCAGTGACCCCTGGCTTGGTAGGCGAACCCCTTAACTACTGAGCTGTCCACTCCCCTCTCTATGATGAGGTGGAGAATGGAGGCAAACCACACGTAAAACGTCTACCTAAAATATCGATCACATTCAAAATAATAAAATGAAGTAATACCATACATGGACGGACTAAAGGAAGATATGGTGTCAACTGGATTACGAGAGAGGGATGCGTTGAACTGGACAAATTGGAGAAGGTTGATCCGCTGTGACGACCCCTAATGGGAAAAGTCGAAAGCGGAAGAATAATACCGAATGCTTCTATCAGGAAAGTGTTTTAAAGAGATCTATTAATACAAATCAAGCAGATTATAAGATTTGTTTTTGTTATTGTCACTATTATAAACCAAATGACAAGTAGACACTGTGGAATATCATCATTAATATCATCGTTATTAAACATTTTAGAATATACCCTCATTTCCTTTACTACTATCTATATAACATTACGGATGTCAAAAATAAGGCTGGTGCAAACTCCTATCATATTAAGAACACGGAACAAACAAAGATGTCATTGTGTTGGAAGAGGTGGAGGATAGAACAAAAAGAAAACAATATTAAAATAAGAAAAGGTTCTTGGTTTGAACACACCGTTATGACAGTCTATACAAGGTGGTTATGCATGGCACAGTTGACGTGCATAGAGACGAGGACACAAAAGAAACAATGGCAAGACAACATCACAGACTGGAATCTGAATGAACTCCTCAAGAAGGTCGTTGACCGAAAAAAAAGGTATATAATACTAGAGTCTGCTTCCAACAAGTCTCCCTGACAATCATAGCGAATAAACTAGTTTTCATATTACTCACACACGCACCCCTCAAACAGGAAAATTATGCTAAATAGTATCTCCTTACCACCTCGCCTCTGGTGATTCAATCATGATATTCTTACCTCTTTTGATAAACATTTCTTTGGCGATAGTATAATCGATTATTCTTTTGCCTTGATCTCTTTCCTTAAATGCTGAAATCGAACAAAGCCAGTATAACATCTACTTCCATTATTACTGTCATCTTCTAACTATCGTGCGTAGGTGTCAGTCTCAAACGATGGAATCGATAATTGGTGACACGGGTGAAGGACGAATCATACTGATCATGCAGATCAGAAAGTCATAAGACAGAAAGAAAGGTAGCAACATGAAAAGGTATCGTGCGTTGAAATCAATGGTTGACATGAAAATTGAAATAGAGAGCTGGTTATTCAAATATAGAACATTGAAAATAGAATCGTGTTATGTTGTCTTCATTAATGTCACCATTGTTTCCTGTTGTAGCCCAGGTAGCTCAGTCGGTAGCGCGTTGGATTGCTAAACTGCGAGCTCCGAGTTCAAACCCCAAGTCCTGGCACATTTTTCTTGTGGCTTCCCTGTCGATCCAGCAGTAAATGGGTAGCCAGATCTCTTGAGAACTTGCGAAATTAAAAGTCAGCGGTGCAACCAATGGCAAACTACCACAGAAAGCTGTATGTCTTAAAAATTGGAACTCTACTCCTTATTTCCTCTACGCTCAGTAATGAGTATGGGGAAAACGTTACTTTGTTTCCTGCTGTAGGTAGTGGAGTAAGTGGCCATACTATTATCATTGTCGTTGGTAATGGTAACCATAGCGATTATTTTGTCGTTCTCACTTTGATCCCATCAAACTCCTTAAGATTATGGAGCAAGTTTTCCTCATGGTTTATTTTACAACAGTGTTGAAATTTTGTTTCTTGAAAACAAAGACTTAGAACATAATAAAGCACGTATTTTACTGATATAATAATACTAAGATAATGTTTTTAACGACACTATCAGTAGTAGTCAATTTGATTGTGTTTCATAATTCATTTGAAGAGGAAGATCTACATATCTCAAACCAGAACCAATGTTATGGTGATATTAAATGCGTTCGTCTTTCAGAACATTCATTGTCTCCAACTGCCACCCTTTTCAACAATAGCTCACCTCATGCTCAGTGAGCGATATCAAAAACCACGACACTCAGAACCAGCACTGAAAGGCGGATGCACGCACACCCATCATTATTATACTTTCAAATACTTTCCTTAAAAACGAACATTGTAATGAATTTATTTGCAGTAATATTTTCTGTTAGTAACCATTTCTTTCTTTTACGTCACTCAGACAAACTAACTACAGCATGGGTCAATGGAGGTTACCTGGAACCTCACCTGACCGATGCTATCAAGATGGCTATGCTAAAACCAACACGGCACGTCCACGAAGGAAAGCTTCCTAAAATCCAGTCTGGGGCCAATAACATGTTGTCTGTCCATTCCACGGGTCTGGGAGGATCCAGTGTTTCACTACAGTCCATGGAAAGCTATGCTACTTCAAAAGGTAATGGCGTATTTATGATATTATCTTTTTTGTGAACTGAAAGAGGCAGAAATGAGGATGCTGCGATGGTCTCTTGGATGGACATGGAAGGGTAAAGTTAAGAATGAACGGATAAGTAAGGTAATGGAAGTCGAAAATATTAATATATCATTAAAAGCAAAAGAGGATAGATTGTGATGGTATTTTCACGACAAAAGAAGGGAGAACGAGTATGTGGGTTGTAAATGGTGATAGATATAGAAGAAAGAAAAAAAGGAGTGGACGCCCCAGGGAAAGATGGATGGACGGAGTCAGATTGATATGAGAGATTTTGACCTGGAGGAGGACTACACAATGAACCGGAAGACATGGAGAAGCGCCATTCAATATAGCAACCCTGTAGATATTGGGACAGGCTGAAAGAAGATCATTTTTGTGAATGTCGAGAAATTCCTCTTTGTCGAAGAGTCCATTACTAGATCTAGCTGTGACAAAAGAAACTAAGTTGAAAAAACCCCAAAAAAACCCAACAAAAACAACAACAACAACAAAGAAACAAAAAGAAAAAAACCAAAAAAAAAAAAAACCCAACAAAAGACAAAAAAACAAACAAAACAAAACAAAACAACATCAGCAACAACAAAACAACAACAACAACAAAACAACAACAACACCCCCCCCCCCCCCCCCCCCCCCCCCCCACACACACACACACACACACACACATGTAAAGAGCCTTTCACAAAGACCCGACATTGCGGCCCACCGGAAGTGCGCAAAACAAATGCTAATTATTACTATAGTTTTTATCATCATCATTGTTATAATAATCATTATCTTTTATTATTGTAATTATTATGTTATTATCATCGTCATCATCATCATCATAATCATCGTTATCAATACTATTATTATTTTTATTTTTATTATCATCATTATTATCATTTTTATTATTTATTATTATTAGTATCATCATTATTTATTTATTTAATATTATTAATATTATATCATCATCATTATCATCATCATTTGTTATTATTATAAGAAGGGGCCTGAAACGGTGCATTTTTTTAATCAACATAATATAATTATAATAACCAGATTTCAAACATAATTCTAAATTCTGAATTCTTTAATTCATAAAAAGAGCAAAGCTTTAAATCAACAATGCTACTGGGTCATGCATCAAAGAATGCTATTTTATGCATGTATGTCAAATTTGGTGTTTCTCAGGGCTGTGGATTTTCTTGAAAGTACCAACGTAATTTCGGCCTTGTTTTATAATGGATGGATGACCTTATGTCAGGGTATAGGCCACTGTCGACAGCCCTCCAACCATCTCTATCCTGTGCTAGCTCCAAAGCCTATTCCAGGTGTATCCCCCTCTTCTCATAATAATATTATCTTCCTATATGGACCTCCTCTATGATGTTCTTGCTCTCCCCTTCTTCCTGTGCCCCTGTGGATTCCATCTTAATGCTTGCCCTGTGATGCTTTCTGGAGGTTTCCTTAAGGTGTGGCAGAGCCACCGCCACCTTCTCTTTCCTACTTCCTCGGCAATCCTCTTCTGTCCCGTTCTCCCCCATAGCTCCTCATTCCGAATTCTATCTGGCTATCTGATTCTCAATATCTTCCTCAGGTTTAATTGTAAACTAATAGTAATTATCATTATCATATGATCTTTTGTTATCTTTCTTTGACAGGAGACAATCGTCAGTACAACTCGGTGGAGGATTTGTCTACGGACCCGTCATCTCCCACTAAAAGTTCACCCAAATCACCCAAGGTAGGACTCTTCTCATACATCTATGTTTACTTTCATGTTTAATTTATGTTGACACATAATAATAACGCGTTTACGTTATTTCTTCGTATCACCATGGTCAATTGGTTAGCGTGAATTGCTTGAAATTGAAAGATAGTGAGTTTGATTTCCGCTCGTGCTTCGTCTACAGTAAAGCCCTTGGAAAAAGCTATTTACAGGCTGTTGTTTTCTTCATACCACATTCAGGTGTAAAAAGGGTGCCCGATATGAAGGCCTATAAGTTAGCAGGAAAGAATTGATAAACGGTTGCTACACTGTATGTTTGCCAAGGTGTTATATGTTGAGAAGATACACTGGTGTGTATTGGTCTTTCTTGGTATAGCTTATATGAAATCTGCATATATGCATTGAACTGATATTCGGACCGTAAATCCATCTATATCATATTTCCCTTGTTACTTTACTTATAGTCTTATCACTTAAAAATTATTGGAAGCCGTCAACACGCAAACGCCGACTACCTCTGACCGTAGCCATAATTGTCCGAGAGCTTTTAGTCTTCCAGGGTCTTTTATCTCTGCATCTACCTCCCTGTTATCGTGTTTTCCTTGGTCGGTTTCTAATTCGTCAGTGAAGACACGTAAGATCTTTTTATTAACAACGTTAATGATTCCCCTATCTCATCTATAGCTGTAGATCATGACAGGCCATCAGATCACAGACAATGACGGTGTTTTCAAGGGAAGCAAAAGACATTGACATTAACCATCTAAGAATTGAAATAGAGAATTCTGACCTTGATAACTTAGTGAAGAATGCAAGCGGATCAGAAAAAAATTGAAATGTTGAAGAACACCTCATTAAGCACATTGGACAAGACTGCTAAGCTGAAAAAGAAAGTACTGACAATTTGTCCCAACATTAAAGTGGTTTAGTGAAGAAATTAGAACTGCAAAACAGAAAAGAAAGGCTCTATGAAGAAAATGGAGATGTACAGGTCTAGAAATCTTTAACAAATGTATTAAAAAGCAATAGTAGACTGATACAAAGTACAAAACCAATTTTGTTCGCGGAACCATCAGAAAGCAAAAAGGATATCCCAAATAACTATATATAATATTATGAAACTATAAATGGACTGATGCGAAAACGAGTTAGCAAGTGTATATTGCAGGAGTACAAGAAACACACATCGCACGTTTGCTTTCCTCTTTACACTGGCTCCCCATAAATGAACATACATTTTTTTTTTGTCGTGTTTTATTTCCAAATGTCTTAACAATTCTGTTCCAGACTATCTATCACAATTAATTCAGGCCCATTAACCAACACGTACTCTACGATTATCGGCTGCAACAAATTTGATAGTCCCACAATATAGACTGACCTTATAGCAGAGCACTCATAATTTGCAGTCGGTGATCCTAGTAAAGTTTGAGTTCAGAAGTCAGGAACTCCACAGGTTTTGAGACGTTTCGATCACGTTTAGAGACTGAACTTTGTAGACAATCTTTTTTTTAAATAGATTTTTAAACATTTTGAACGTACGTTTACTTCTTTTTTTAATAATATTATGCCATGTTTGTGTGCTTTCATATAAATGGTTTATCAATAATAATAATAATAACGTATATAGTTGGAACAAACAAATGATGAACACTGTAACCATAACGCATAATTAAATAAAATATTACGTGACGTACAATATGTTTGAAATAAATAAATAAATGTACCCATACGTACACACACACACACACACAACACACAAACAACACACGCACAAACGGAGAGAGAGGGAGAGAGCAATTACGACCAACCATCAGAATGAAAAAAAATAATAATAAATAGAAAATGTAAATATATATAATATCATCTAATACTTATATTAGAATAACAAGCAATGTGATCTATTGTAAGACTGAGTACTGATAAATCACTATAACTTATTAAGTAATCATCGATATCGATACTAATTTAAGCAAATAATGCCAAGTACAACCAAGACTCGATACCGCTGAATACAAAGGATCATACCTTACCTTACCGATCCGGCATGTCGCCAAAGACTAAGAGGTTGGATATAACGTTAGCGTAGCGATCTAATAACTCTGATGTCGCCTAGAAAAATTGCCCTTTAGGACGTAGCCGCTGAGACACGCCTCCTGTATGATACTCTATCCAGAGCCAGTCTTCAGGCCTCTGCAATGTCTATTTCCAACCCATGATGTCATCTTTCCACTGTCTTCTCTTTTTTCTCGCTACTTTGCCTATTATCAATTAATTGTTATGACTTGTATGGAAGTGAGTCCTGGACTATTACGAAGAGTGATGGGGAAAAAATGCATTTGAATTTGAGATGAAATGCTATAGGAAGATCCCCAGAGTGCCATGGACAGCTTTGAACATCAAAGAGTTGCACCTAATGAGAACTATTAAAAAAAAAATACAAATTATCATTCTTTGGTCATCTCATAAGAGATGACACTTTGGAAAAACTGTTATTGGAAGGCATGATGGAAGGTAATCGAGGGAGGGGGACGACCAAGAAGACGATTTACACAAGATATAACAGAATGGACGGACTCTTCATTGACTGAGTGTGGCAGAACAGTGCAAGACAGAGATATGTTTCGTATGGCAATATGGGAGGCACCGTTTATGAATGATACGCCATAGCAGAGAGAGAGAGAGAGAGAGAGAGAGAGAGAGAGAGAGAGAGAGAGAGAGAGAGAGA
>JASKDV010183470.1:0-12282 GCA_032466395.1 Aegires albopunctatus
GACACACAAATTTGGCGAGGGCTTTCTCTTCAAAATGGTATTGTCATAGGCGCAACCATGACATGAAGTCAAAGGTCATCATATGTGAAAATAGTTGTCATGATCGAGAAGCAAATACAGTCTGCCCTCTCTAATCTCAGCAATTTGTTCAGATTACAGAATTTTCCGGATTAGGGAACATAAACAAAAAATAAGAAAAACATTTGTTCCCAGAAAATGGTTCGGATACCGTACAGAAGTCCGGATTACGGAGGGCAGACTATACTTCACTACATAGAATCACTTTGTTTTATTTTGTGATTATGTGAAAATGTTGCCATTGCACTTTTCATGAGGGAGTTGAGTTTTGCTTGACTTGATGCTTTCAAGACCCTATTGACTTCCATATATATGAAGTTCCTAGGGTTATTGTAAAGGGTACATAAAACCTTTTTTGCCCCTGAGGGTGGTGTGGACAATTTGTATTTTAAAATGTCATTCCCAAGGATTCAACGTCAGACCCAAGTGCCAGCAGAAATAGAACTCACAGCCTTTCAATTGAAAGCAGACCCGCTAATTACTTGACCATGATGCCACCTTGGATTTGACAAGGAGGGGAGAGTGAAAAAGTTAAAGTTAGGAAAGAGATCCCATTTCTGCCTTAAATATTTAAATCATCGTATGTTCTGTTGTGAGAACTATTTTCCATCTATTCACTGTACACTGCACTCCACGAAAAATATGAATTTCTTTATTATTATTATTATTATTATTAAAATATTATTATTATCTTTATTATTATTATTACAGTGCAAGCCGCTTAATCGAGACACCTGCGTTTCACGTAAATTGTCTTAATTAAGCGACGTCCCGATAAAGCGGAGGCCATTTATATACAGTGTATTCATATATGAGAAAGTGAGAGCTAGCCGTTAATGATAGTAGATTGGAATGTGTATACTCTTATTTTTTAATATATGACGTTTCGCACCATGTAGGGCATGTTCGGTCACTTCTTAATTGCACCTTTTACTCATTACACCATTTAGTTGCCATTCATTGGTTATCATCCATTAAGGAGGCTGAGAGCCTTGCCTGTGTCTCGCACCTTGCTCTGTGCGGAGACGCGCTGGGAGGTGATACACACATGGCTGTTGTCATTCATTATCGGGCCAATAAGAAGACTGTAAGTCTGACCTGTCTCGCACCTTGATCGGGACAGAGGCATGTCAAGTGTCAATGATGGTCGGTACTAACTGAGCTTCATTCACACCTATCAATGCCACCTTCATGAGCCTTATATTGAACAATATTGACAGGTAACCAACAAAATCTCTGCTTTCCCTACCAGCCAGAGGTGGGAATCATCTCTGTGGAAATCAAGTGAAGCTTATAAATTCACCGGAAGATAGGATAGTTGTGATATATTTTGTCCCAATTAAGTGGCGTCTGTCCTGATTATCCCGTAAGAATTAGATGGTAAAAAGTTATGTCCCGCGCCAATCGTTCCAATTAAGCGGCGTCCCAATTACCTGCTTGCACTGTATTACTGGTGGTTAATGCAGTTAATAGCTAATTAATGTAATTAAAAGTGTGCAGTATATATTTTACACGTTTTAAATAATTTTTTAATTTATTATATCATATATTTTATATTATTATATTTTATTGTGCTTTAGATTTCAACAATTGCCGAATTTAGGGATGAACAAAGTTTAATTGAATGAATTGAATTGAATTGAATTTTCAAAAGTATACCATTGTTAACCTCTTCATTTCCTTGCCTTTTCAGATTCACGACTAATTACTTGACCAATGTCTCTACCCAGGATCGGTCTGATAATGAAAATAGTGACAACAGTGATGATAATTTGGATGATTTGCGTCCAAACAGTGATGAAGATGAAGAAAATGATGGAGGTGGGTTGCAATATGGCACCACGCCACCTGCCACCAGGACACAAAAACGGGGAAAGATGAAAAATGGAAATAAGTCCAGGGCTTTGAGTCGGTCTTATAGTTATAAAACGATTTTAAACGAGAAGCGCCAACAACAACCCAAGACAGCTGTGAATGTGATTAAAAGAGAATTTCAAGGGGATCCTGCTTTATACAACCTCGGGGATTTTGATTCAGATGATAACCTCGATGTTCATCGAGAGAGACGGGAGAGACGGAAGAAAGAATCCAAAATGACCATATCTAGAAGACAGGCTCTCACTGAAAAACGCTTGTCTCAAGAATTTAGCACTTTATCCGTCAATGACAGCCTCAGCTTTTCACTTGTCACAGGCGTAAAACTTGAGGGTTCTGGTCGGTTTAATCATCGTTTGCAGCAAATGCGCCCAAGTTTGACTCAAAGTCTTGATTCTAGAGCGAGAAGAGAGGTGTTTGAACCACCTCAGTGTCCTCAAATCCGAGAGAAATTTTACCAAGAATTTTCAAGTTTAATAAGGCTTGGCACTGAAGCGAAGAAGAACGAGGAGCATTCATCGTATAAACGGCAAATCAGTGTTGAGCAAGAGCAGCGCAGAAGTAACATGATAGAACAAATCTGGTTGGAACTTCGAGCCTACTTAAATAATTGTACATCGGCAGAGGAACAGATTGAACTTTTGAAAAGAGAACGGCAGAAGCATGATATAGTTTTAGATGAAATTAAGAATTTTTCTTTTGCAGAAATAGTAGCTCAAGATGGCCCTGACAGTGCTTTTATCAGGGAGCCCAGCTCAACGAACTTGTTCTTTAAAACTATCAATGAAAGCTATAAAGAGCAAGTGTCTCGCAGTGTCTCCGCTTCTTTTTCTGATGTCAATCTAACTGATGAAACCGTATGCCTCCAAGAGAAGGCCCTTGTTCAAGTCCAAAAACTTTTAGATAAATTAGATAAATGTGAGAGCAGTTACAGCACAACAAAAGCATTTTGTAGGGAAAATGACAAATATAAAGACCCCGTGTTCCAGCGGCGAGTGAAATGTTTGTATTTGTGGCTCAACATTACTTGTGACTTGTGTCAGAAACTGAAGTTGTTTGGTCGCATCATTGGTGTGCATTCTAAAACCTCAAACTGGCCCCTTTTGAATTTCGAGTTTCCCCAAGTTCGACCCAAAGAATTTCTAGCTAGTCCTAGACCAAGTATTCCAAACATAGTGAATTCAGACACTTCTGACAACAACGATGGTTCAGACGAGGATGATGAGGAAGAGGAGGCGGCCATTGAAACTGAAGGTGGGACCAGGGCAGAAGGGGAGGTAGAGGACGACTCCTCTCATCCAGAAAGCGAGAAACACAGCGGTTGTAATCCACAGACGCACAAACAGGTTACCTTTCTCTGCGGAGGAGAAGATGTTCCCGGACTGGTATCACAGGCACCACCTACGCCCGTTGTCATCGAACCAGTGGGTGCCAGCACTCCAATCAAAAGCGGAACACAGCCAAACTTTCCCAGCATTGGATCGTCATCAAATCTCAACATATCACGGGCATCCAGCGAACTAAGCCTGGATGAGAATCATCCCAAGCCCTCCTATTACAGACATTACGCAGAGAAATGCATGCGGAAAATGGGCCTTCGGCGATTAAACCTCAGGCTCTGCAAACTATTTCACGATAGTTTGAATCGTGCTAAAGAGGCGCTTGAGAGGCCGAAAGAATCATTTTACACCGACAGCCATATTGATTCACAGGTAAGACAAAGTTGAAAAAAAATGTAGAAAGAAATGTTTTAGTTTTAGGATAAGACGTGAATTGAGAGAGCTTTTTACTACGATTTTTAAAAAGAGAAAATAAGGTACGGATTATTTTCACGAGGCACGGAAAGATTTGTAAGCTATCCCTATGTAAAGATTTTCTGTAAGTATTCAATTTTTGGCAAAAATAAAAGAAATCTTTCATTGATTCGTAAATTATGGTTTTGTAAAACATTAGAAACTGTTTTTCTTCATTTATTATGAAGACAATTGAACGTATGTCAACTTATGATTTTGCCTGTTCAATGGATGGACTCTCTAACCAATGCCTATTTTTAACAGCTACATGTATTCAAACATATTTGAGTGGTGGATATCCAAACTTTTGTATTTTTTGGTCTGGGTTTTGTTTTGTTATTTCAATATATTTTCAACATTATTGTTTCATTTTGCTATTATTATTATTATTATTATTATTATTATTATTATTATTATTATTATTGTTTTTGTACATCTTAACCAGATAATGCATTTGATTATTTGTCTCAACATTAAAATGGAAGTTAAGAAACTGCTACATTTGTTCAGACCATATTTACAAATTATTTTTTTTTTCCGTGTCAGATCAGGAATAATAGTTGTTTCTCAAAAATCTTTTCCTTCCTCCCAGCCTGAACAAGAACCGGATGACAGCAAGGGATCGGATCAAACTGTCTCAGCCGAATCAAAATCCAGGCCTTCTCTGTTACGAGGAAGCAGTTTGTCCGAACACGGAGAGTGGAGTCAGCAGTTCATAGAAATGGGGTTACCTTCTTTCAGACCAACCTACTTGTTTGTCGTGCGTATCCATGTAGATGTAATTCACGAATGTCTGAAGATTCGCAAGGAGCAAAGACCGAAAGGAGATCCTTCCTTTCTCAGTATACGACAGGTGATTTTCCCTCTCTTCTATTTTTTTTTTCTTTCTTTCATGAGCCATCAGGAGAATTTTACGCATTATTATATTCAGTTTTGTCTGGAATGATTCCCTATTCAGCTTTTGCTTAGTTGCCTATGGGGAAATACAATGGCAATGGGTTGATATTATATATGATTAGAAACTTGATGATAATGTTAATAATAATGGAAATCATATGTATAGCGCACATCAAATAATCATAATATTTCTCCATGCGCTGGAATTGTGGGAGCAGCCGTTAGGCACTACAAACCACAACCCGTCCCCTCTGATCTTAGCCCCCCAATGCTATCTTTCGTCACAACAACGAGGCAGGGTTATAGTTTCCTAATAGGCCAATTATAATTCATTGTTAAAGTTAAAAGTGCACTCATATAATGCTTATTGCCTCTAAGTGCTTTGCAATGATTTTTTACTTCCCCTGGCTGACAGCAACAGAGATCACATAGGACAAGACTGGCAGTCTGTTAGGCGCAAATACAAGTTTTTGGACACGAACAACGATGTCTTAACAGCCAGTTATTCATTCACACCTGAATCAAATGAGGTAGATCGGACAAAGTGTCTTACCTAAGGACACATAGGCAATGACCGGTGCTAATTGAGAAAATTTTGCGTTGAGCGGGATACGATCCCCACCAAGTCATTGAGCGGAGTTTCTGGTGTCTGAACTGTGTTAACCACTAGGCCACTGATGCCTCCATTGCAGATGATTAATAATGCCGTAGATTTTCAAAAATAAATAAACATTAAACAATATAATGGAGGAGAAAAAAAAGGGTGGGCAAAGGCTTATATCGCATTAATATGATTGTTCCACAATTTCCACCTAAACAACAAATAAAATAAATAAATAAATACAGTCGGACCAGGTTATACTGAAATCCTGGTTATACTGAAACTTTCTAAAGAAACTGAATGTTTTCTTTTTATAAATAGACTGCTTTAATCTAAAAATGTAAGGCCCGCTTATACTGAATTATGTTTAGGTCGATTGAGAAATGAAATTGCGGAATTTCTCGGTCAGAGGTCAAAACGGACATTGGCCACCATGAAAATGATACAAAAAGAACAACAGGAAGAAAAGTAAACCAAAAGAACTACTGTAACGCAGTGAATGGCAGTCCTAAGCCTACATGCCAAATGGCTGATGCAGTGTTTTCTTTCCATTGACGTCAAGAACACCATTACACATCCATGTTACGTCATTATCGGTTATACTGAAATCTTGGTTATAATAATACTGATATTTTTTCAAAAAAAGTTTTGAGTTTCAGATTAAGCGGGCTAGGCTGTAAAAAGCAAAAACAACCAAATTAAGGTGTTGTCTACTTCTATGGGAGAAAAACATTTCTTGGAATTGAATCGCTGTCGGAGTGTTAAAAAAAAAAAAAAAGTAGTTATTTAATTTGTATTGTTGCGTAAAAGAAATGTGAAAATATAAGATTAGATCATCATAGTTGCGGATATTTAATTTTAATTTCTGTCATTATTCTGTTTCCTCGTTAGTTAATACGGGAGTGCAAGGAAGTGTTGAAAGGTGCCACGTTTGTCAAGCATTACTACCAATTCATGGTGAACGCGGTCATTTGGGACGAGCAGGAAGCTGAGAATAAACTAGACATGGATCTGACGGACTTTGATGACGACCTTAAAAGCATGCTTGATGTAAGTTGAAATTTTGTTGTTGTTGAATTTGATTGAAGACTTACGGCCACCATTAAGTATGCAGTTAAAGTGATTAGTGGCAAATTTGGTCTGTCAAGTCATGAGACCTTGATCATAGTGGCAAAATAAAGGCCGATTTTTCTGAAAAAGCAAACAAACTGCAATTTACCTTATGCGTGAATTTCGCTCACACCAGCTGTTATCGAATCTACCAAATTGTGCCAAAGAGCCAAGTTAAGCCATGATTGAGTACCAGTAGCTGATTGCGTGTAGTATTTATCACATTTTTCCCTGAAAAAATCTGGATCATTCTGTCATGTAATCGTGGCCTTACTGAGAGCTCACAGTTGGACTTTTTCATTTACGATTGCTGAAGACTATTCACGTGGAGCGTTTTCTGCCAAAAATCAAAACGAAAACTCTGGTTTTCTTTTTATGACCTCCTGAAATCAAGCCATGCCAATGTATTGTGTTGATTTTAAATTAAACGCTGCGCTTGAAAAGTCTTGAGCAATTGACAAATCGTTCATGTAGTATCTCAGTAAGGTTGCGATCACAGTGGCCGGGGGGGGGGTGTGATTGTGTGTAATTAGTGTGGGTTTTTTTTTTTTTTTTTTTTTTTTTTTAAAATATCGCAGTACACTTTGATATAGTTTTATTTGGAATAATGCTTTTTAAAATATAAGTCAGTTATAACGGTGGTGATAATAATAATAGTGATGATGATGAATTAATTATGTACATGTCACGGTAACGGTTAAGTCCCAGGTAAATCACGTGCGATTTTACAATAGTGAGTTTTTAACTTCTTTTTATAAAGCCTGTAAAAGTTAACCGATGTAAAAAAAAAGTTGTTTTAGTTTTACAAAAGTTAACAATTCCAGCGCTCCTTACTACGTTTGTCTCCAGGTTTACTTCAACTACCTCCAAAGCTGGATCTACATGCTGCAAAGTCTGCCCGAGGCATCTCTCGGTATGAAGAGTGCTTTAGAAGAAGAGTGGGCTTTCACAAAGTCTATATGCGCTTATGTTGTCAACGGGGAAGCGGAGGCTGGGAAAAAATTCAGGTAATTATCGCCTTGGGTAAATAAAATTTCTTTTACGCTTACTACATCGATATAATATGAGTAGAACCCACCTCCGGGCAAATGAGTGATTATTGTTATTTATCATTTTTATTGTTATTGTTATTGTTATTATTATCACGTCCCGTTTTGTTTCGGTTTTTTTATTTACTTTCCCAGTTCTCTAGCCAGCAGCCTACTGAGCTCCATAGGAGATTTCCTGGACAATGGTATTGATGATAATACTCGTAGCTTGTATGATGGGGATGATGAGGAAGACAACGAGGAAGATGTGGATGAGAGGGACTATAATGATGACGATGAGCGAGATGAAGTGTCAGGTGACGAGGATGCCGACTACAAGGCAGGAAAGAAGAGCAAGTGAGTTCTGACTCTTATTTTGTTCTTTCTTTTTTTATTATTATTATTTTTGTTTGTTGGCAATTTTATATTTCAGATTGTTTTGTTATACAGTGGAACCCGCTTATTTTGAAACTCAAAAAAAATGTCTAAAAATTTTCAGTATATCCGATAATGACGCAACATCGCTGTGTAGAGGTATTTTAGTAAGCTATAACGGTGTTTCGGTTGTTATCCACGTACATCAATGGAAAGGAAATGCTGCATCAGCCATTTTGTATGAAGACTTGGGACAGCCATTAACCGCGTTACAATGGATTTTTGATTTCGTTTTCTTTCAGTCTTTCTTTTTTGTATTGTTTTCTTTGTGGCTGGTGTCTGCTTTGACATCTGACCAAGAATTTCTGTTCTCAACTAGCCGAAAAATATTTCATTACAAGCGGGCTTATGTTCGGATTAACCGATCTATATATATATACAAAAATTCAATTTTTTGAAAAAATTTCAGTTTAACCGGGTTTCAGTATATCCGATTACAGTATAACTGGGTTCAACTGTACAAGGAATAGTGACTTGCTATACAAAAAACACCCCAAAAATCCAATTTTTGTGGTAATGGACAATGCCAGGTTGATGATGGTAGTCAGTATTATGATAATTAAAAATAAAAATTCTTTCACTCTTTTCACAGGCAAAACATCCAGAATGTGTTAAAGAATTTTAAGAATCTTTTCAATGAGGCGAGAGAAAGAGCATCTAAGGCACTTGGTTTTGCTAAGCTGTTGCGGAAGGTGAGTTATCGAACTTGTTATTTTTTGCTATGACTGCAATTCTCAGATACTACAATGATAGTTTTCGAGTTTCTTCTGTTCCCTTATCCAGTGGTAGGAGGAATACAAGTGCCTAGTCCTATCGGAGGTGGGCGATGAATTTGGAGGTCCCATTTGCCTTTGTGCATATAAAGAATCCTCAGTGGTTGAAAATTGATAAGAAGAGGCCATTCTGGCTGCCACTCTGGCAAAGTTCAATTCCTACCATGGGCTATACAAGTGTTTAGAGTAATACTTCTACAAACCTCTCCTACTCAGACGTATTGACGTTGTCTTTTCTCTGAATAAAATAGGAAAAGTCAAGAACTGAGGGGAAGGAAGTGTGCCTGGGCAACCGCACTTCCTCAATTCACATTACCCTGGTGAAGCGCAACATGTTACCAGATCGTCTGTTAAGAATTTTATTATTAAAATAAAAATGTTTGCTCTTTGCTCAGGGTTAATTTTTGATACGGCCAATTGGCGCATTAAGGAACAAATTGACCCATTGCAACTTTGAACATTGCGTCAGATGTCCCATTCATGTCAATTAATGACAAAGGGGGCCAAAACATTAGAGCTGCAGCAAAAATGACAACCCAGAGAGAGGTGAAGAGGTCGATTTTAGCGTTAAAATATAACAAACAGCCAATAGTAAAAAGTGAATAATTGGGCTTGTCCAAAGACGCTATGGTCATGACCCATTTTGTTTTAGAATGGTTGGGTCATGACCCATTGGTTTTAGAATGGTTGGGTCATGACCCATTGGTTTTAGAATGGATGGGTCATGACCCATTGGTTTTAGAATGGATGGGTCATGACCCATTGATTTTAGAATGGATGGGTCATGACCCATTGGTTTTAGAATGGATGGGTCATGACCCATTGGTTTTAGAATGGATGGGTCGTTTGGACCCATATGAGTTTTTGGTAAAAATGAACCCTGTTTGCTATAGAGCATTTCTCAGGATGCTTTTTGATATAATCTAAATTACCATTTTGGAAGTCAGGTGTTCATCTGGATGTTTCACATTTTTTATTTGCTCTTCCAGGATTTGGAGATAGCGGCAGACTTCAATATCTCCGTGACAACGGGGGAGCTACTGCAGCAGTTATCCAACACTCATCACATACAGGCAAGTATTTGATAACGGAATTGATAAAGATAATTGTTCACATATTCTAATGAACAATACACATCTTTTACAGACGACAGTAGCCATCATCATCAACATCATGTCTTCACCATCATTCATAACATTGCAATACGCTGAGATCATGAAGACTTTCCTGTCTAAAAGATACCAAAAGTCATGGCCACAGGACAAATATTTAATTACAAAATGAAAAAAAAATTAAATCCATGTAATTCTTTAAAAAAATTTATAAAATCCACTCATTCATCCCAGAAGGGAAATTTATCTTTTGGTATTTACCGTCATCGAGCATCAATCATAAGAACAGCACCGCAAACGTAGGTAATTCGTGTTAATAACCTTACCCAAGAGTTACTAAACACAGTATCTCCAATGAGATTCAACCCGCAACCTTTCAAGTGTGAGTCCAACGGCTTAACCGTTGAGCCACCGTGCCTACTACAACCTCTTGCCTATAAGAGAATATTTCAATTTCCACTGTTCTTGCTTTTATTTCTAAGATTTGGACGAACAAGGATATCCCTGATCGTTTCTGACCGACCAATCACATTGGATAATTTTCTGTCATCGGGCTTCCTCATTTATCTATATAAATTATTATTGTTATTGCTTTAACTCACATTATTATTATTTATGAACTTCATGATATTCCTAAATTCTTCCTCTTCTCGTGAGAATCAGCTAAATGTATACCAGATTAAATTTCTTCTCTTTCTATCCTTTAGGAAGACTCTTATTTGTAAATTGCTTGAAATATCTAGCTAGTCAGATCAATGAAATATCTAGCTAGTCAGATCAATGAAATATCTAGCTAGTCAGATCAATGAAATATCTAGCTAGTTAGATCAATGAAATATCTAGCTAGTCAGATCAATGAAATATCTAGTTAGTCAGATCAATGAAATATCTAGCTAGTCAGATCAATGAAATATCTAGCTAGTCAGACAATGCCAACAATAAAAAAGAGAAAAATGACAACTTATGGCTAATATCTAAAAAAAACAACAACAGTCAAGTTAAAAATTGCAGTTGAGCTATGACTTCAAATAACGATTTGATGTGAATTTAACAAATGAACGCCCTTTTTGATCCAATTGAATTTGGAATATTCCAGGTCCTGGCCCCCTTGAAGTCGCACTTCATGATGTTTATCCCCAAGCATATCATTTCCAACAAGGACCTCATCCTCCAACTTCTGAACGTGACGTCCGGCCAGGAAGAGGTCGTTGATCCGTCTGGCAAGGAAGATGGCTATCTGCTGATGTTGCGGCACGATGAATGTCCCGTGTGGCAAGGCGATGTCGTTAAAGTGGAACCAACGGCAGAAACAGCCATTGCCTTATCCCACATTGAGGTACGTTTGAGGACTCTCAGTAATGAAGGATATCACAGGGATGTAAATCTTTCAGGTTTTGTTTGAATTCAGATTATTTCAATTTAGGAGCTTTTTCATCGAAAATAATATAAAAATCTATGATAAAAACATCTTTGAAATTTATATCAACTTCTCAATATATACTATTATTTAGATCGAGATATTTTACTATTATTATTATATAGTATGGTGTATGTGGTCACAGTCATTGCTTTCACTACTTTCAGTGTACGGAAACACGCTTCACTCTCCCTTGCAATGAAACTTATTTTCACAAAACGAGCTGCTATGGCTATTGGCAGACCGAGATTTCCGTCAGTTTGTCCCTGATTTTTCTAGAAAACCGAAAGGCATAGATAAAACCTAATAAAAACAATAAATTTATTAAATAGGAAGTTCATTCCTCTCTTTCACACAAACTGATAAAACTCAAAGAGGTTGAATATTACTGCTTAACAAAAGTGAACGCCGTGTGCTAAAACAATGTAGCTGAGTCCTTCAGTTCTGGGGGGGGGGGGGGTATGCGTTGAAACAGGTATGTCAACAGAGCACACGCGTGAATTAAAACATGACATGCCTTTCAGTTTTCTTATCAATCTTGTTTTGTAGAGAAAAATGATTCCTCTCTTATTTCATTGCATTTTGGTCATCAAACGGCATTTTCAATTTCTTATCGACATTACTCGGCAGGTCATGGGCCTCCTCTTTGTGGTGACACATTCAAGCATACTAACTCAGGAGCGGATAAATTTTGAAAAATTGATGGGAAGCACCGTTCAAGTTGTCAACGAACAGACTTCATGTCATCAGTCTATTGCAGAATCGTTATCGGAACTGAAGGTAAATGAGCCATTAGCGTTGAGCGGGGAAAAGTTTTTCATAGTTATGGGGTATTCAATTCTTTTCCTGCTCATGATGGTTATCTTATTTTTTTTTGCTTTCTTCTACCTCTCTTCATTTTTTTCTTTTTTTTTACCCCGAATTAAAAAAAAATTATTTTATCTTGAACTGACTTTGAGAGCAAGAGTTACACGGAACACTATGTTTTTTTTTTACCTTTCCTTATATATATATCCCAGACCTGCCATCCTGACAGCAGGGCAAAACAGAGTCAAACCCCCCAAAAAAAAACAGAGTTTTAGGGGGGAAGAACGGAATCATGCAGTCGGAGGTGCGGTCAAAAAATGTCTTGATATTATAAGATGTAATATCTGCACCCCCAC
>JASKDV010183481.1:0-12279 GCA_032466395.1 Aegires albopunctatus
TGCGCACTCCTCTCAGTTAGAAAGAGAAAAGAATAACAAAAACAATGATATATAACATGATAGGCTTATTTTGAAATAAACGGGTGTGCAAGAGCAATCTAAATTGCATATTCATCTCGTGTTTTGCTATTCAATTTCGAACAATTCTATCGATAATGGACTTCAGAAAGTAATAAATATAAAATATTTCCAAGTACTATTTTGCAGAATAACGGCCATGAGAAGGTTCTTGGGGAGTCAATAGACAATATTAGCACAAAATAAGAAAAATGCTCAGGGGGTCATTTTTCATTTGTTTTGCTTCATAACTCGAAAAGGCAGCCAGCGACATCCGGCACCTTTTGTCAGACCACCACTCATATGTATTAAGCTGTATTGTGATTATATTGATAATACAGGAATGGCAACCATCTCCTAAACAGCAGAATAGTCCCCCATTTTGACTTTGTGACTACTTTTAAAAAATATATATCAATGCATCTGACTTGTAAATAAGTCTTAAGTGCAAATTCACAATTTCATCTACGCATATTCAAGAAATAGTTAAATCTAAAAATGAAATAACAAGAAAGATGCCAAAGATATAAAGACAATGCAAATTCTATTTCTGGTTTTGTTTGCAGTCAGAGTTATTCCAAGAAGACATTTACCCGCCCTCTGCTTCAACCACCCCTGCTATCACTGCGGATGAATTCTGTGCTGGGAAAAACGCTTCCCCAATTTTGGTATGAAATCCCATTTAGTATCTTTTTGTCTATTGATTCTTAAATCCGCATTATTGTTCGATGTTGTCTCGTTGCCCATACCCATTTTACACACCTTGATAGTTGGAGGAAAATTTGTGCAAAAATTCTCTTTTCCAGCGACTAGACATCAAGCAAGCTCTCATAAAATGTTCTATTACCTTGTGAAAATGTTTAACTTATGCTCTATAGGAAACACAAGATATTTTAAATTATTGGTCAATGAAGCTAATCTTTATTCTTTTTCACATACAGGTAAGCCTTAATACAAAGGCAAGTTCAAAAGAAACTTCGGGTGGCATACAAAGAACCAACGTAGTTGAAAAGAGGGTGTCCAAAGTGATCCCCTCACAACTACAGTCTTCCAATAATGCTGCTGAAGCTGCTGCTGCTCCAACGCTGCCACCAGTAAGTGAACTATTAGTTGTAGCTGTAAGGAAAGTTATGTCAGTGTGACATGACTCAAATAGACCAACCTTGTCTCATCTAAAAGGATCTAAATGTTTGTGATTATATTCATAGGAACTGAAGGCCATCCCTGATAATCTGTAATTTAGTATCAGAAAAGGTATCGAATGGTTAGATCATCTATCCATGGCCTTAAAGTGCAGATCATGAGAGTTTATTTTCATGTACATTGACATTAGAGTCTGAAAAAAAAAAAGGTTGATTTTTACAGGAGGAAGCTTAGGTTTATCATTTTCATATCACCCTAAAAGTGGGTTGAAGGATATTGAACAGTTTTGAGCAATAGAAATGAAATCGATGAAATAAAAAATTTCATATCGTCGCTGTCGCAAGCATTGCATTTAAGTCCAACATTTTAGTATTGGCCCTTAAGTGTAATGCCTGTGACCACGACGATATGGTTTCATGTGATTTTCACATTTAGAGAATGTCCTCCTCAGTTGGTTACAGGGAATATGGTGTTGTTATGGTCATCCTTGCCTTTTATTTTTTAAAAATTGCTTTGTACCAGTGTCACCACGTGGTAGATATATGTTAATAATATTTTTAAAATTGTTGGATTCTTTGTCATTTCTCTGCCATTGTTTTATCCAATTGATATGTCATCTTGGAATCACACTGACTTATTTCTTCAGTAGGATGGATCCCCATGGCATTGGGAAGGATTTTGGAATTTAACATCCTGCCAGGGAACCCTTGTAAACCCGCATTGATAACATTATTCAGGGAGAATACACTATATTGAAAAAAAAAACAACCTTTCCTTATACTCTTTTGCCTTGGGTGTATTATATTTTATCAAAACCATAAATTTGCTGTCAAAGCAGTCCCCTCAAGGAATTGAACCCACTTGAACTTCATAAGTCCCTTTAACCCAATAATCTGACAAAGATGTTAGATGTCTAGTACTTATTACAGATCTCTTGAGAGATCTTTAGTCTGATGGTGACCTCTGTCTAAAATGATCTGCGTCATTTTATGAACCTTTCTCCCCCTCCTGCTTACCAGGCAATCATTTTCCTATTATTTTCTTTATTCATAAGCAGCAAGTCTGATGAATGCTGACAGCAAGTTCCCAAATTAATAAAATAGATAATGATCTATAAGCATATGATGGTGGGGAAGTTATCCATAAGGGATTGTGGCATTGTTTATAGTTATATTTGAACTTATCTGCAAGATCCTCCTGTCAATATATCCTTTTTTATTTTATTGACTGGATCTGATATATTTCAGTTGATTTCCCCCACCAGCATCATTGTCAGGTTTGAGCTGGTGTTTATATTAAAATATATTTTGCAGACGTTGTCTAATTATTTTTCAGCTATAGGTATTTTTCAAGATGTTTTGATGAAAGAACATTTATTGATCTACAGTCTAACTTTGTTTACGAGGTTATATCATGTATCTTAGATCTATTGGCTATAGGGACGATATAGGTCTATTATGAAATTGATCATTGTAAATATCTGGATATTGCAGTCATGAGGTTGTGTGTGTGTGTGTGAGTGTGTGTGTGTATGGTGAGAGAAAGAGAGAGTGAATTAATTAATCTTTGTAAAAAAATTTACTACCCTCCCCATCATCATCATCATCATCACCACCACTCCCATCATAATTACTATTCTCATCATCATTTTTATCATCATCATCAACTACCCAGTATTATTATTATTATTGTTATTAGATATATATTATTATTGATATACTATGTCTATTGTTGTCACTTTGTGTTGCCATATAATCCAAGTCAAATTTCCTTTTTGGATAATAAAGTTTATCTTATCGTATGTATTGTTGAACGATGAGGGTATCCAACATGACTCATCTAAATTTACCCAAAATTAAGGGTCTTAGTTGAAATAGCAAAAAGGCTAGTGTAAATGTGTGGAAAAAAATTTTCTTTCTTTTATTCTTTCTTTTCACCGTTTTGAGTAGATTAAAAAAAAAAAATTTTTTTTTGTTGGTGCGTTTTCATAGTTAAACATTGGATGAGCAAGTGTAGAGCTAAAGTAGAAACTTGGCAGTGTGGGCATAAGAATAGAAATAGAAGGCTCCCATTAATTTTGATTGTTCAGTTAGACAGACAGTATAATAGGCTGCAGTCAAATATGTCTTATCACAGCAATGGATTATGAACATCAAATCAAAATCATTTAAGGCTCAAGTGATCCTTGATTTCAAACGAGTAGTATGATTATTGTTATTCTAATTGAATTAATTTTTATCTCAAATTGAAACATGTTTTCTAGTGGTACGTCTAAAACTGTAGGTTTAGGAAAAACTAGATTACGCTCTCCAATTTCATACTATTCCTACTGGATTTGTGGATTCTTTGGTCTAAATTATATACATCCTAAAATTTTCACACTCTAAGTGATTTATAGAGTGCTGATATTTTCTTTCTTTTTTTTTCTTCTTTGATTGCTCAATGCACAGCTAGACAATTTTTCTTCAGCCAAATTATCTTCTTTTTTTTTTTTTTTTTCTTTCTTTCTTTCTTTTTTTTTTCTTTTTCTTTCTTTTAAAAATAAAAAATTCAAGTCACATTTTGAACAGCTCATGTTTAAATGTAGATGAATTGGTAAAATGAGATAATATTGTGTTTGTTTTGTATTCAAAAGATAATATAAACAATGTTCTATTTAAATGAATAATGAATCTCTGAGTGTAAAGTCTTAAATTTTGATCCATGTGCCAAATTGAGACTCGCTAATATTGTCATATCATGCCTCCGACTTTGATCCTCATTTTTGCGACCACTCGTCTTGTTCCCACCAAAACTCACAGGGTTTTGACCCAGGCAGCATTCTGGAGGATATGCGCAAACTGAAGCTGATAGTGAAGGCTCATGAACGAAGGATACAAACGTTAGAGGAGAGGCTTACCCAGTATGAAAGCGATGAGGAAATAGTGGAGGATGTCTAAACAGCATTAGCAGTACATATCCCACAATTCTTTCTTCCTTTCTTATTCTATTCCTGCATTAGTTTTGTGTTCAATGTCTTATACAACGTGGCACTGTTGGCGGTGGTTTTGTTTCTGGTGCATTTTCACACATTCCTATGATTATTATATCATTGAATAATTTAAAAAACAAAGAACAAGACATTTAAATGAATAGAAATAGTTCCTTTGTCCTTTAGACATTTAGCAATTCGCTTTATTCATATTCTTACCCTTTTATTTTTTAATATATTTTTTTTTTAACAATAATTTGTTAAAGATTTATCATAATTTTCACTTCTTGTCAGTCATTTGTTTTCAAATTCACATTTGATTTTCCTAATATAAAATCTGGTTTCAAACTTGTTTGGGTTTTTTCTTACACTAGTGCATTACCTGCCTCATATCAATGCAGTTGAGCTAACCTCCTAGTATCTCAGTAGCTGTGTTTGTTCCTGGATGCTTATAGTTCTTTTTTCTAACAATGCTGGCTTATGGATAAAATATTGTTATCAAAATATGCATGGTTTCCTAATAATTTGGTTCAGTTATCCTGAATTTTACAAGCCTTTGGTGAAAGAGAAAAGGATGGAAATTTTAAGATTTAAATATCAGTCATTATATTAGGCAACTGAAAATTTGAAGTAAATATTAAGGATCATATGATATTTTCATATTGATATTACTTAACATAATTAAAAGCGAAATGTTTAAAGATTTTGACAAATCAAAATAGAGAATGAGTTTCTCTTTTCAGATCATAGCAAAGAAAAATTATCAATGAAAACATGAAACCATGTTGATTTTATTTATTTATTTTTTATTTTTATTTTTTATTTTCTTTTCTTTAATGTTTTGCTTTCCAGATACATTTCTTTGTTTCTTTTTTTTCCCCGCATTCACTTGTTTTGTTTAATATTCAATACTTTCATTTCGTTTTGTTCTTGCCCTTTCTGATACACTCAGTCCATTAGATTTGGTTTTTGGACTTCTTTTTTTCATTTTTGACCTTTTCATTTTGAAGAAGAAGAAAAAGAAAAGAAGAAGAATGGAGCTGATCAAAAATCAAGCAGCTCAATGTCAATGTCAATGATAAACAACTGCACCATAAATTCCTTTTCTTCGCTATCATTGGTTTACAGGACCCAAAAATGTTTTTGTTTTTTTCCTTCACTCACTTTTAAAGGCCATTGATGTTGTCTCTGTACTTTTCACACAAGCTTTGAAATGAAAGTTTTGTTGTTCTGACCATGTTTTTCTGATTGACCAGGTTTTGAGTCATTTTTGATGGCATTAGGAGATCAAGCTCTTTAGTCAAATTCTGCCTATTTGATATCACATTCTGTGATCTCTTGTTCAGTTATTGGGCTGTGTCATTGCCTGATGGTGTTTTGCTTTTTTACCTTAACTCACAGACACATTATGTATTAAGCTGCTTTCTATTATAATTCTTAACATATTTCAATCTTCAGCCTTCATTCTTTGTGTATTGCTTCCAATGCAATTCTCCCTAAGATTACTTGGCTTGAAAAACTGACTGTGGTCATTAATTTTTTGAAGTTATAGCTGTGCTCTATGTATGCTTTACCAAAGTGGATGATTATTACTTCCTTGTTGTCAATACATTAGTGGTGTTCGTAAGAGGCCAAAATCTAATTGATCATTTCCTCTCGAGTCGGTTTGGTTCTAAAGTGTTTCTATCTGCTTTGATAAGGACAGTCAATGCTTGGCTGTCATTTCAATTATAACATTTTATTTTGAATTGCCTAAGAATAATCAAATCATCATCATCATCATAACCTTTAAATGAGATAACTTTTTCATTATAATCAAATTATTAAAGACATTTTGTTATTTTATCATTATTATTACTACTATTATTGTTGTTGTTGTTGTTGCTGTTGTTATTACTATTATCAGTACTATTGTTTTTTTTGTTTTTTTAATCCTTGCTCTTCTTCTACACTAGGCCTATCTTTGATTTTTATGCATTTTAACATCTTTCGCTGATTTACATCAGATATAATAATACTATTACACTTAATTACTACCATGAACTCTTTATATTCACTGTTCGGATAACATTTTTCTTTCTTTCCTTTGAGAATGCGACATTTTGTCAACTAGACAATGCTCACACTTCTTCAGTTTATGGAAAAAATCTTGAATTTGGGGATCATTTCTATAAACGTTCCAAAATTGATGACTTTCCCTGGGACTCTTTCAATAAGTCAAAAAAATTTGTTCCCACTGCCTTTTACTCTTAATATTTTCTCTATACTTGATTCAATCCATAATTGTCTTGTTTTTATTTAAACAATGGCAGTCTTAGTCAGTTATGGTGTATTACTATAATTGCCCTTATTACTGGTTTCAAGTTAATACTTCAGTTATCTTTTAAAATTTTGTTTTATGAGATTGAACTGAATTTCTTTATTATCAATTCGAACACTACCTGCTTTGTTTGGTCAGGATCACATTTGTAGCTCACATGATCTCATATCCTCTCTACTGTTGACATTCGCAAGTCATCCGTTTTCATTGTGATGGCGGTTTTCTAAACAATTATCTCCCTTTGCTGTATCATCCTTTGTCTGATCCTTCATCTCAAGTGGCTTCTTAACAAATTGGCTGTATAGATTTCTTTGTGTGGAATATGTACGATTACATTATGCTTGTGCTATCTACCCACTTTTAAAAATCTTCTTATTCTTTATGCGTTTGTCGCATTTTCCGTCTGTTGTATTTCCTTCCTATTTACCTCCCTTTTATTCAAACAGTGCTAGTTGAGTCATTGTTTTAAAAGTTTTAATGGCCTATGTGGTCCATTCCTCGTTGCTTGTCCCCACTCAGTTAGGGGTTGAGTACTTTGGAATGTCTCCGTGCCGATATTTTCCCCACCCTGTTCAGGTGTAAAACCAGTGCCTAGTAAGCCTAGCAAAAAATTTCTTTATATGTATACTCCCTATTGAATTGACATTGCAATTGTTCGGAGATACAACTGGGCTGTGTGACTTCCTTGACTTAATCCTTAGCGCTCCTTGAGGAGCAAAGTGCCAATTGTGAATCTCCATCTGCCTCTGTTTTGGGCCTTTTTGTTGATCTTACCTCAAAAAATGTTGGCTACTTTTGTCTCTAGATCCATGGTTCTTTGCCATGACATTGTATCTTTATCTTTTATTATTTTTTCGCTCAAGGCCACCTACTGCTGTATCACAGTATGCAAGAACAAAAATACGAAGGCTATTATATCCATTATATTATGAGATTCTCTCTATTCTTGTAGTCTGGTCTAAATTGTTGTTAATTTCTAATTCATGTTCACCACTGTTGTTAGTATTGTTGTGAATCATCTTTCAACATCGTTACCAGTCTCCTGTCTAAGTAAGATATCAAAATTTATTTTTCATCTTAAAGGTATTCAACAAGCAATGTGATGTGTGAAAGAAAGAAAGTGGGGAAAATTGAAGAGATTATCATTAATGCTTTTTAAATTTTCAGAGAGTAGAATAATTACAGTGAAGTCCTCATAATTTGAAGTTACCCAAGTCTAGGTTTTTTATCTTCTTTGGCTGTGTTGAAGAAATCCCGCTTAATTTGAATTATTTCTTGTTTGATTTGGATAATTTGAAGTTATAAATCGAATTTTCATGGTATTGATGACTTATAGAGCATTGTTTATCATGATATACCAGTGTTATGATACCTATTGTTAGCTAGATAACAAATAATAAAAATGGCTGGTCCTTTGAGGATTATGCAATAAACCTCACTTGATGCTAATGATATTATTCTACCCAAATGTGTGCATGCCATAGACAAATATTCTTCTCTGCCTATTCCTGTAAATTTTTATTTATGAATTATCAACTGTCTTTTTATGCCTGGAGTATCATGACAGATAACAGATTATACGGGTCGGTAGCTGCTTTGGTGTGGCTTGCTACTTCTCTTTCTCAAAACTTTTATTTAGCTCTTTTTGGGTAGTGTTATCTTTACCGATGACATCCATAGAAAGGGAGTGAATGAGTCAATCATTAAAAATTACTTTCAATTAAATGTCTTGCAGGTGACCCATACTGTCTATAATTCTCTAAGTCAAAATTGTTAATTTTTCCTTTCATTATAAATGCTGTAGGTGGTTAAAGCTATGAATTAGCATGATCTGTCTCACTAGAACAGCTTTGATTGAAGAAGAAATATTTTTAGAGTTACCTCCCTAATTACCTATATTTATCACTGGCAAACTAATAAAATTAAAAAAAAACCCATTGAAAACGCCAGATGAAATGCTTGTCTACTTTTTGCATGGATATTATTAACTTGTTTAATAATTGGTTCATTTATTATCATTACTATTGTTTAATCTGTTAACTTATTCAAAAAGAAAATTATTGATTAACTTTTGCAAAAATTGAAATATTAAAAATGCCTGGGAATTTTAGTTTAATTGTATTTTGACCTATTGTATCTATGTAATTTCTTTTTCTTTTTGTTTTTTTCTTCTTCTAAAAAACAGTAACCCTTGCATATAAGCACTCATACCCACATACCTAAATTAATCATTACCCCATGGTTAATTGTAAAAATGATATTTATGATAGTAATTGACATTTAATTTGCAAACTCCCCCTCATATTGACTCTTGTAAAACAGGTCCTGGAATAGTAAAAACAACAGAAAAACCTAATGCATTGATTTTAGTTTGTAAACATTATTTTTAGGCTTGAAAGAAAAAAAGAGTTACATGATATCTTACTTTGTCATGGGCTCTGAGATAACCCTAGTGGTTGACTGAGTCCTTAAACTCCAAATAACTAGCTAACATGATATTGTATTTTCACCAATTCCCCCAATATCCAAATGACATCTGATACTGGATATCACTAAACATGTATCATTAATAAGGAATGTTATATAATACAGTGATGACCCGCTATGTGTCCTGTCAGCTGACAGCAGCGAAAACAGCCACTTGTCTGAAATGAACATCTAAATGAAAGCTGATTTTCCAGCTAGTTGGGAAGATAGTCTCATCTATTGTAATCCGTTGATTAGCTCTAGTGATATCTGCAAGAAACCATTAAAATACCCACCTTACTCTTTACCTGCACATCCAATCAAGGTCATTTGGCCTCTTTGCACCAATGTGTTGAAAGAAAGACTCAGCCAGTCCTATGATGAAAGATAAGGCACTTGCAATTCATCTCATAAAGGGATGAAAGAGAGGGAAGGGGCAGTCACTACCGAAACGTGATAGGCCTACGATGTAAAACAAAGGGCGAGCCAATGTATTTGGGTGACAAGTGGATGACTGCCTACTCCATCATGATGGGTTAATATCCTAATAAGCAAACAGTGTATGTGTCAAGCTCTCATTTTCTTCAGCTTATTGGATTGAGCAATACAAGGACCCATTCACTCCATTTTATTGATAAATTTCAGCTATTAACAGTAGAAAATTGATGAGTAGCAAGGCATTTTCACTGAGTGAAATGGCCACAGGCAAAATTCCTGATTTTCAACCAGCAACATAGAGCTCCTTTTTTAAGTGAAAAAGTTTGTTTTGCTCCAAAAACGGCTACATAGGTGAATAACGGACACATTGGTGGCAGACACATAGCCTGTCACAATTGTATTCGTTATAAATTGTTTGCAATTCTTTATTCCAATGTTGTGAAACAACTAAGGAAGTGGTAGTCAACTCGTTTGTCATTATCAGACAATAGCTGGGATTCCAGTCTTCGCTTGGGGGTTTTAGGACCTAATCTTAGGCCTACTCCTAAATCTAGATCTACTATTTCCATAGTCCTTCCCTGTTCCGTAACCAAAATCACAGTTGGAGTTCAAACTGATTGAGATAAACAAAAAAAGATGGAAAAAAGCTTGCTCTCGTCAGTGGATTCAGAAGAAAATTTCAAATTTAATAAATTCCTCGCAAGCCTTCTGATCCTAGATCTACTACTACTACTGTTAAAATTTCTCCTTTAGATTAAAAATTTCATGCACTTTCATTTCAAAAATTGTTTCAGGTCGTACACTTACTTGATATATCTAGATCTAGATCTATTGGAATTTAATTTGTAATAGATAGATCTAGATAGTAGACTTGTACCTTTGTATACTGTCTATGATCTAGATCTATCTTTATTTAATAATAATATCCATGTGGTGCGCATTCACGAGAAATGTGCGAAAATATAAAGTCACCAATGATGAACATGTAAACTGTACGGTGTTTAAAGGAATAGCCTAGGTCTAAACTTTTGGAAATGGCTCTTCCTTTGGTTCGAAAGAAAATAGAAAATTCTGTAAATATTCAATCCGTAGGTTTATCGAAATAAACTGTAGCCTAAGACCAACTTGGGTATTATCTGTTCACATCTGTAATTTTGTTAAGCGCAGATTCCGAAAACATAGGGCCCTAAAATAGGTGCCACGCCCCCCGATCATACTTATAATATAGATGCTATCCCTTTCATTTGCCTTTGAACAGTTAGATGGACACCTATTCTAGGGTCATTAGTCCTTGAAGTAATTCTTGTAAGATATGCTGGGTTACATCAAAATATCCCATAGCGCAACATGTCTTTTAAAGCCCCACGAATACCGATCATGGTGGACTGGGTTTAAAAAACAAACAAACTTACCAGCGATAATTTAATTTTTTTCAATGTCTTTGAGGTGACACTTAGAACTAGAACTGCTTCTATTATGCTTGATATCCCAAGATCAAATGAAAATCTACTGCATTGTTTTTATTGTATAGTGGTAATGACTTATTTAATTATTACCATTCTTTAGGAATGTTCATGAGATTTGAACATTTGATATGAGATTTTATGCCTGATTTTATAACAATGTTTGTTGAAGATCTTGTTCAAGAATGTTTAACACCACGATTTGATGATGTTTGGTTGGATATTGTTATTTTAACATCAGGTTTATGAAGTTGTCTAATTTTAATTTTGATTTTAGTTTTGATGAGTTGATTCCTTTTTATAAAACTTGAACATTTTACTAGACTTCAGTCATGAATATATCGTTACCGTTCAGCACAGGATCAACGAAGTCTTGATGAAAATTACAAAGCTAAAATTTGTCTTAAAAATCCAATGAAAGATTTTTGATTTTTTAAATAACATCTTAGATTAAACCATCAAATTTAAATCATGAAATAAATTATGAATTGATGTGTTAACTTAAATTTGATTCTTAATTACAATGATTTGACAGCAGCAAGAAGAAAGCCAAATTAATTTATATATTCATTCATATAATATTTATTTAGGTAAAAATAAATTCCCACAAGACAATCAGAACGTAAAAAATGTATTAGTATTGGCAATTATTGGTAAATATTTGATCAAACGTGTACATTTGATGTTAATAATGCTATTTAGTAAAAGAAAAACTACTTAATGTGTGTTTTATCATTTGTCCTCCCTTCCCTGTAGGTGAGTGAAAATAAAGCTGTGCCTGGAGTTGATTTGTCTGCTGTGACGAAAGAGATTGCAGAACTGAAGAAAACTGTGCGTGATCAAGACTCTCGCATCCAGAAGTTAGAGGAGAAAATGAAGGCCATGGAAGCAGCTAACCATACAGATGAAGAGGAGGGTGAACAGGCTGAAGAGGCATAGTTGCTAGTTGCATTGTTTCAAGTTGGATCAGTTTTCTGTGGATGATAAAAAAAAAGCTGTTAACATCAGAAGGATATCTGGTCGTTTGTTGGGGGGTTTTTGTTTGTTTGTTTGTTGTTTGGGTTTTTTGTGTTATTGTTGGGTTGTTTTTTTTTCATCTGCTGACAAAAATGTTCATGCCATTTCTGGTCTGGTGGCCAAGTCTAGGGGTGTGGGTTTGGTCAAGCTGTTATTCTTAAATCAAATCTTATTGCCTTTTTTAAATACTTCTAAATTATATTTTTGTCTTTTTTTTTTTATTGCCTTTTTTAAATACTTCTATTTATATTTTTGTCTTTTTCATTGGTTTTTATCCTTTAATTTCCTTCACCCCCCAGAAACTGTTTCTCTGTCTCTGTCTCTCTGTCTCTTGTCTCTCTCTCTCTCTCTCTCTCTCTCTCTCTCTCTCTCTCTCTCTCTCTCTCTCTCTCTCTCTCTCTCTC
>JASKDV010183492.1:0-12279 GCA_032466395.1 Aegires albopunctatus
ATTACCATCCAATGGATTCCTGGTCATACACAACTATGGGGAAATGAAATAGCAGACAAATTAGCCAAGAAAGGAACTTCACTTCCACAACTAAATCCTCCTGTTTCTTATGAAACTGTCTGTACCATCATAAACAAAAATGCAAGAGAAGAATGGCTAAATAAATGGGCCCAAGAGAAGACGGGTCGGAGGTTATACAACCACATGAACAAAACCAAATCCCAGAGACCACATTGAAATATTACCCTGAAAAGATCAATCCACCATTTTCCATTTAGAACAGAACACTTCCCTTTCAATGCCCATCTAAACCGCATTAATCCACATCCCCCAATGTGCCAACTTTGCCCTTCTCCATATCCTGCGTCAATGTCAAAAGCTTAAGTAACTCAGTACCTCTCTCTTACCTCCTGAACCAACAGTAGAAAACACACTATATGCAGATTCCCCACAACTTACCAAGACGTGAAGATTCATCCACCTGGCATTAAGACAAAGGGCTATAGCTATGACCCAAGATCTGCTGGAACATTAACAGCAATAACAACAACAACAACACCTGGATACGGTGAGGAAATGCATGTAAAGAGTCTTTCCCAAGAAATCAACATCGCGCCTAAGCGGGATTTGATCCTAGGGCCTTTTGATCACCAGCCAAATGTCTACCACTAGACCACAATGCCACACAAATTATGAACAGTAATATATTACCAATATAAAATTAGAATCGCGGTCACAGTGAGATAACAACAGGCAATTTGCAACAATCCACTAAAGAGGATGATAAATAAAAATTTTTTAAAAATCTTTCATGTTTAATTACCCAATTAAATTAACTCTTGAAAGACGACCTGGAACACATCCCGTTTTCAAATGAAAGGCAGTAATTACAATGGCGATTGGCCTACAGTCATTGCCTTTCATTTGAAAACGGCAGAGTTGCGCATTACAGTAGAAGATAAACCTTAATGACAACCAAGATCAGGGAAACAGTTAGGTGTTGCGTTACACTGAGACAAGTAATTCAGTTTTTGTTTATCATAAAAGATAAAATCAGTCAACCCACTCTGGTTTAATAAAATAGAATTTATTTATTAATGAATCATTTGTCTATATAAGCCATAAAAAATAATACTACATGAATCTACATATACATCTTTTTTGTGAACACATCTTATAAGTAAAGAATCAATTTGACACACTTGACCTTTTCAACAGTACTCGTTCAACATTTGTCTATATTTCATTCATCCAATATAAATCCCTTTAATATAATATAGAGCTAATAATTATAACATATTTAAGGCTGGAGTCAGACAAAGCAAGTCATTTCTAATTCATCTTTCATGACATAACCACAATGTAATTGTCCTTTTATTTTCTATACATCAAATCAGAATTTCTGCATCAAGATGGTGTGAAGCATTTGATGCAATAAAAGTTAAAATAGAAGGTCTTAAACAGCAAATAACGAATGAAACAACTAGTTCTAAAGGTTATATTTGTATCAATCAATAATTAACAATACAAGAGTGGTGAAGTGTTATATGTTTGATAATAATGATGATGAGAATGGTGATGATGATGAGAATGGTGATAATGATGGGAATGGTGATCATGATAGGAATGGTGATGTTGAGGATGGTGGGAAGGGTAGAACAAATTTTACAAAGATTAATTAATTCACTGTCTTTCTCTCACCATACACACACATGCAAATGCACGCACACACACATCTTCATAACTGCATTATCCAGATATTTTCAGAGATCAATACTCTAATAGACCCATAGTATCCCTATAGTCAATAGATCTAAGACATTTAGAAGCTGATGGAACAATACAATACAACATCCGGTTAAGGGCTAAATAGGCTGAATAACCTTTAAATGCCCTGATGAAGTCATTAAATATAATACACATAACAGAATTAAAAATATCAAATATAATAAATAAACATGATGAGATGAAGCTCCCCATCCACAGCGTTCTTAAAAGAATTTATATTTTTCGAGCACTTAGTCTGAAATGTCAATCTATTCCAAGCATGTATGGTTCTAAAAATGAAAGAATCGGTCTTACAGACGTTAAACAACCCAAAACATATACCTTATATCTGTCACCTCTGGTGAAAATTACATGTGAATATTTAAAGAATAAATAATGGTCAACATTGTCAATTCCATAAACAATCTTATATAATTGAATAAGGTCTCCCCTCTTTCTTCTGTATTTCAGCGAAGGCAGCCTAAGGTATTTCAATCTTTCTTTGTATGACAAAAATTGGATTACAGGTAATAACGATCTTCTATATATCTTCTGTTCTTGCGGATGGCTGTAATATCCTTGAACTTCTTTTACAGGATTTAAATTCTACTATTAAAGGGAGATGCCATTGTTCATTGTTCATAGGGCTGTCAATAGTTTTGTGTGGGAATGGTTCTATCTGTTTAATATGTATGGAAAAAAGGTGTTTTTGTAAATATTTGTATGGTATGGGGCGGGGAGGATAGCAATTTGCTTTTGTGATAGTTGTATGTGGCGCACCTAAATGATTGTGGCTTGAAATACTGTATGGTGGTATATACTGGTAAATTGCTTGTAAATCACCATTGGCTGAAATTTTTGTTGTGTGATAATCTGACATGGGCACCCAAAACATACAAAAGAATCTTAGGCCTTACTTATGAAACCTATTAGACTTAATTTCACTAAACTATATTTTTGTTGACTGTTTGCAACAGTCTACCATTCTGCCATCACAAAAGGACGAATATTGCTATATTTCATCAAATGATATTTGTCCTTTTAAGGGCAGCATTGCTCACACTCACATTATGAAAGACCTAATAATTCATATTGTCATTACAAAATCAAATTCTCTAATAAAAGAGAAATTATAATACAATTTTGGCTAAAATATGACATAGCCAAATTTAACAGAAATAGAAGGGATCTATTAAACATAAACATCATTTATATAGCACCTTAGAATAGATGCATGAAGAATATAAATCCTTTTTCCAATTCATACCACAGAGATTTATCCATATTTGTCATGGATAATAAGTACAATATTAAATTGTCAAAAGCAAATATGACCCAAAGAGGCGTAGCTTATCCCGGTAAGATTGGTATGAAGTGGAGTATGGGATACTGAATCACATCATGGACAGTCATCCCGTTGTTGCAGGGTTTATCTCAAACTTAAGAGGTGTCCACTTTTCACCTGATAATTTTGAAAACAACAGTCGTTTCCTGAATCTATATTAAAAAAGGATTTATGATCTGCATATCTCCAACAGTATTGTCTCATAGACTTGACATAATTTCTACTCTCTCTAATGTGTATTAAATTTCAACTCACTGAGCAACAACGGCTGGCTGACTGCCATTTACAATCACTTCAGTATTGCAAAGGAACATCCTCTTCCACAACCTTTATTGGGCAAAGTGCAAATTGTTTCCAACTGAGGAGGTTGAGGAAACATGCATTGAAAAACTACTGCAGGGATTTCATGTAAGACCAGGCACATTTAGGAAACAAATCCCTTGTCTTCTGCAATTCAACCTCAAAAGAAATAAATACCAGTCAACATATTGCATAAATAAACAATAAACAATACATCTCAGAAATAAATCACAGTCTTCAAATTAAAATCTTGTTGTTGAAAGCCAAGCATGATGTTTCATTGCATATAGGTTAAACCTTGATAAAATCAAAGTTTATGAAGTCTCCTTCAAAGATTAATTTTTCCGGACAGCGTCCCTCCTGCTCACTATCACATCAATATCAACATAGGGATTCTCCTCATTTCTAGTGGTGGTAATGGGTATCTGTCTGGTAGAGTACGGCTTGTAACGGAACTGTTCTGAAGGGATAAAAAATTGTGATGATAAGAATAAGGAAGGCAACTGAAATTTTAATAAACATTCTACAAAATTATATCTATGAATATATTATGTATACTTTAAAATCACACTCATCACATTCACTTTTAGCTCTTTGAGGATACAAGTTTCAATGCTTTAATTATACGCTTTAAAATGTTTTTTTCAGAAGAATTGAAACATTGATCAATGGTCCTCAAGAGAAGTGCATGTATACTGTCTTATACTGATTGAATTAATAATGGTTATCAAAGCGTTGAATTGAATTGCATTGAATTGAATTTATTTATTGGTCCCAAAAATGGGAAAATTTTCATGTATTACATAAAAACATTTTGATAACAAATAGAAATTCAAACTACAATACAATCTCTCTTCAACATTCATTCCAGCACCAGCAAACATTTTGTATACAAGTATAAAAAATACATATATAATATCTCCAATACTATTAAATATTTTTATTCTTTTGGTATAGTTCTTAGAATTTCCATATCAATTGTCATAAAACTGCCTTGATAAATACTTCAAAGAACATCCAATATTTATCAATTTCAATTGAAACTACCCATGACAAACATTATTCTGGAATGAAGTTTTTGTGACTCGATAAAGTAGTTTAGGAGAGCTTGGTTTCAGGAACATCACAATGTAATTTATTCTTGTAGTCAATTAATACTACTGTCAAATATACATTTTTTGTTAGAACCTTTGTCACTTTATAGTACCTGGTTTTTGGGACCCAGTGGAGGCTTTACTAATGAAACTCTGAATATCTTCTTGTATTGAACATTTTTCCAATCTTTGCCGTACATTTTCACAACTCTGAAAATAACAAAAATAACAAGTAGGCAACCATCAATGATTTCAAAACATTTACAGTTGTATTTTCATTTTCTCTACATCTTCATAAAAGTAAAGTAATTCATAAAAAACAATGAAAAAAAATTAATTTAATTACAGCAACAGACAGTATTACATTACCATCATATTATTTTCTACAATTATCTCAAAAAGTTTTTGGCTTCTCAGCTGATAAAAAGATAAATTTATTGCTGACTTGAATTCACAAAATTCTGTCAAGTTTGCGCTCTGTGAAATCTAGCAGGCATTATAGACTAGGGCTTATAATGCATGCATTCTTTTTGTTGATAACTTGTCGTATTACGCACAATTTTAATTTTGCGAAGCCATTTGAGACATTAAAATTTATCTTAAATAATCTGACAAATGGTATTTAGTAACTAAGTAAATATTTTAAAGCAGCATATATATATACAAAAGTTTTACGGTCAATCTATTGTTATTCCCCTTTGATTATCTGACTAACATTGTCAACATCTAAGGCCAATTTAGAGTCCACATTCAAGCATGTCCATATTTCCTGCCGCATAAACCGTATCCGTTCTTCATCCAAATCCTGAGAAAGCTGAAATCAAATCAATTTAATGTAATAAATATATAAAATGTCTCAATGCATGCATGTATTATATTATCAATATCTTAAAATAACGCAATATTATTTTTATCTCTTTCTCTGATGAAAAATCATTTGAAAGTTATAAGTACATTTTTTAATCAAATATGATACTTATATCTATTCAATGAATAATTACAATAAAAAATTAAATAAGGATAAATATTTCAAAGCTGTAAGCTTTAAACTCCTGCTAATGCATACATTAATATTCACCTTTTTAAACTTGACATCAAAAAGGTGTCAAAAAATTATGATAAGGGGCAAAAAGAATAATGCAAAATTATGAAAGTTTCTCAATGCAACTGACCAGGCAATTATGAAATGACTAGCTGGGTATCCGGCTTCGCTCAGGAAAAAAAATATGTGGATGTATTACCAATGTTAAGTGATGAGGCAAACCATCCATACTTTAGATCAATACTAAGAAGTAGGGGAGATATTGCTGTCCGCTCCCCTGAAGCTTAATATAAATCTAGATCTAGAATAAGAGAAATAGGCCTAGATCCAGATCTTGGTCTATCTAGAAAGCTAGATCTAGCTGACCCATTGCAGCATCGCTAGTTAAACAACACAACGATTGAAAATTAAAAGGTTTCAGTGCAAGAAGTGCTAAAGTGCCAAGCCTAGCCAAAGGTGATATCAAGTTCAACAGAAGACAATAGTTGTATAGTAACTTTCATAACGAAAAATTCCTATGTGAATCTAAAACATGAGATAATTAGATATATCTTTAGTCAATGGCCTAAAAATTTGGGTTAAAACGTATAGTTTCAGCAAACTCATTATTGAGAGGAGAGTTCGATCTATATTTTTTAAGGCGCACGGATTTGCATAGTAGTTTTGCCATGTTGCTTTCCATAACGACTCTACTTTCGCCAGATCTAAATAGACCTAGCTCCCCATTCACTGCTGGGTCGACAGGGAAGCCACATGCACACAAAATTAAAAGTGAATAAAATAAAATAAAAGAATTGAAAATAAACAAAGAAAAACAAAGATGATCACAATAATATAAAGAGAAAAAGTTAACCACAATAATAAGCACCAAAAAAAAAACGACCCAGAGATCAATAGATCTAGATCTAGATTAAGTATCCTCACTATGTTTTTCTCTATTTTAGATCTAATTTCCAACAACCGAAGGCTCAGTCGATGTATTCAAGAGGAACTATGAATTGCCGTAAATCGGAAAATGTGACCTGTCGTAAAAAGATCAGAAGCAGTAAATGTCTTCAAAGATGTAATTTTTTAAAAGATTTTATCTGACCATATTTGGAAAAACGTAGTGGAGATACTTTGACTAGATCTAGATCTAGGTATTTTGGTCTGTAGGGCTAAATCATAGTATACAAAGTCTATGGTCTAGATCTTTCTAGAAACATTAGATCTAAATCTAGAATCGGACCGTAGAGACTAAATCTGTCCAATTAAAATTCTAGCCAGAACTAGATCTATTTCTCGATCAAGAAATTAAAATGTTTGTTAGGATAAGAGATTCATTCTTAGAATTTAAATCCCTATCTAGATCTAAATCTAGATAATTGGAAACCGAGGATTTCTTCCAAACTCGAAAAAGGGTTCAAGATCTTGACTGCAGGATCCATCATCAAAAGGCCATCTATTTTGACTAAACGAAACACGAGCACTACCGTGGTCCTGGTGGTCTAATCAATAGTGCGTAGGGCTACTAAGCGCCGAGCTCTGGGTTCAAAGTCGGACTCTGTGATTTTTTTTTTTTTCATCTAGTTTTTGATCATCTGTTTTTTATCAAGTTTTTATTATTTTATTTTCCTATATTTATTCACTTTTTATTCATATGTTTGTGTGTGAGGCTTCCCTGTTGACCCAGCAATGATCTATTTAGGTCCGGTGAATTGAGCATTAAGCGGAATGACAGCTCATACGGCCACTTTTGCTGAATGTATCATCAACAGAGTTTAGTCTTTGTACATTTTGATTAACTGCATTACAATGACGAGAAATTTGTTTTTAAAAAATATTTTTGGACGGTAAAAATATGTTTTGCACACTCTGTTATAGCTACCTCTGTCATAGATAACGCGATGATTGTCATAGTATTTCGCCATGTAATATTATATGACGAGATCTGTCACCAAACGCATTATCTATCTATACATATTACAAAAGAGAGTGTTTGACTGTTTGTCTGTCTGTGTCACGCCTACGAGCTAGACCAGAGAAGTCTCGGTGTAGATACAAATCATCCCGATTGTCTGCAAGACGGGGCGTTATTTTCAATAATGTCATTTGTTGACTAATGGCTGAGACAATAAGGAAGTTTATTTCATATCGATGTCTTTCTAGTAACGGCAAATATTTAATGCTGGGTCTATTATTTCCGTTCCTTTTTTTTTTAACTCAAAGAAGACCGATCATACACTTGAAAGACGTTTAGATAACTTAAATAAACTGTTTATGATTTGTGTAAGAAAATTTCTACCGGTACCTAAACGACGGAACTTCCAGAAGTGATTTTTACTTAGGAAACATGAAACTTTGTGAGAAGCTATGGACATATATCAGTTGTACGAGGAAATTTTCAGAATTGATAGGGTGACTTAATAATTTGGTTTACGGTCCGTATCTCCGCATGCAACATGGACCAAATATAAACATAAAGTATCCGCAAAATGTATTGGTTGATATAAGATCAGAAGATCGATTCTGTTCATGCAGTAATTCTAGATGGCTCATTTTCTTTAAATAATTATTGTATTTAGGTATATCAAATATAAATTTAGTATTGATTAGTGTGTCTTTCTGATTTTCTTTTTGATAGGTCAATCTGAAGCTAATGTTGAACTCTTCAGTATCATATATGGGGGTTTTAATACCTCCATTACATTATGCCATCTGTTGTTTTTTGTTTTGTTTTGATGTTTGTTTTTGTTTTGTCCTTTATCGGCAATTGGATGCAATATGATATGCGTTCTTGAGTCAAATTCCAAAGATGTTTATTACGTTCATTAAGTCACAGTTACATGTATTTGATTAATTTATGTATCTCTTGCATTTGGTCATGTTTACCTACTGCCTCTCGCTTATCTTTCATGTTAAGCAGACCTCTAAAATATAATGATATCAAAATGCTAAAAACATTGCGTTATTCCATCAATATTATGAAATTTGATTTTAAAATACCCTTAATGCCTCTTGTCTTTCTCAAATAACCTTTTAATCTTCTTCTCAAACTTAATAAAAAAGAACAACATTCAGTAACAACGGCCATCACGACCTAACATGAACAATAAAAAAAAAGCAACTCCGAACACGACTGATCTCAAATACGGAACAAGAAAAAAAAGATAATCAAATTGTACACCTCGCCCGTGGACATGATTCTGTGACAGAATCAGAAGTAAGTGTTAACATGATATGCAAACCAACATGCTTGTCACATAAAGGTGTGAGACGAAGCACCTATAGGAAGAATGGGCGACAACCTGATTTTACAGTCCTCATCGGCATGCAATATTAGCTGTATTTGATTAAATAAGCTTTCGAAAGTCATTAAGAAATCAACTCTCCAATTTCCTCCATTGCGTGGTTCCGCCCAAATATAAAGCGGGACACCTAGGGTTTAAGACGGATATTTATTTGGGATTAAGTTTGGCGAAACCAGATTGCAACATCACAAGAATCTACAGTGGGGAGTAGAAAGGAAGGATTGCGCCGAATGAAATGGGATGGTTGCTCTTTTGGAGTCAAATGAATCACAAGATTTACCTAGTATAAACTGTGCAGATTTTGCCTAATATAAACTGTACAGGTTTTGTCCAAAAAAGGTTTTGTTTTTGTCCAATATAAAATCCAAGTTTTGTCCAGTATAAACTGTGCAGTTTTATACGCCACACTTTTTCGCTAAGTTTTGGAGTTCTCAAAGGATGTTTGCCGTTGGCTAGATTTGGCTTTGGGGTATTTCTTGCATTGAGCCTCCATAACACTCTAACATCGTGTTTGTTTAATCATTGCAAGCATCGCTGCGACGGGTCAACATGTCTAATATAAATCGTGCAGGATTTACCAATATACATTGTGCAGGTTTTATGTACATGTACTATAAACTTTGCAGTGTTTTTCAAATATATACTGTGCAGGTTTTGCATAATATAATCTTTGCAGAGTTTTTACAACATAAACTGTGCATGTTTTGTATAATATAATCTTTGCAGGGGTTATCCAATATAAAATAAACTATGCAGGTTTAGTATAATATAATCTTTGCAGGGGTTTTTCACTATAAAATAAACTATGCAGGTTTTGAATAACATAATCTTTGCAGGGGTTTTCCAATATAAAGTAAACTATGAAGGTTTTGTGTAATATAATCTTTGCAGGGGTTTTCCAATATAAAATAAACTATGCAGGTTTTGTCTAGTTTAAACCAAACCGTTAAACATTCTGTCCAATATAAACTTCAGTATTTTCTGCACTTCATTTCACACCGATAGCCCCAAGGAGGTAACATTTGGAGGCAGGTGGAATATGACTCAGCTTAAAGGCGGAAAATTGGACTCAGATTTAAAATGATAAAGCCCTATGGTGACAAAATTGGACGCAGATTTAATACGATACAGGCCCAAGGTGATACAATTTGAAGCAGATTTAAAATGATACAGTTCTAAGGTGACAAAATTGGACGCAGATTTAATACGATACAGACCCAAGGTGATACAATTTGACGTAGATTTAAAATGATAAAGCCCTATGGTGACAAAATTGGACGTAGATTTAATACGATACAGACCCAAGGTGATACAATTTGACGCAGCTTGAAAATGATACAGTCCTAAGGTAACAAAATTGAAAGCAGATCGAATATGATGCAGTGCTTTTTCAGATAGATATCATGGTCCATCTTTGAACTAAAGAATTTCCATATCGAATCAAAAGCGCAATCATATAGGCGGCGGTTCAAGTAACAGAAGGATCCAGACTGATCTGTAAAAGAGTTCTGCATAATCAGTCCGTCATGAAAACAGTTTGTATTACTTTGTCGTCCAATCAATTTCCAGAAAATTCTGGACCATTCTCACTGGACCACGGCCTTAGCCGCCCATGACAAAATAAAGCAGGTAAATAAGAAGCATAAAAATATTGCATACTTATTACGAGTGGCACCTGCATTGATGTTGTTTGTCTGCGGGTTTGTTTGTTGCTGTTTTCTTTTTCTTTTTGTTGTTGTTGTTGTTGTTTTCAGTACAGTGTGACTATCATGGCGTTGCTAAGCACATTCATTGTCCATTTATGGGGCATATTTTATATAGTTGCCCAGTCTTGAGCACATTCACCCGTGAGAGGCAGCCAACATAATATTATACTTATGCCGTGTTAGGTCAGGTTATTTGGTACAAAACGACATAAAACTCTTTTTCTCACCACAAAGATGGACTGCTGCGCTCCTTGATCATGTCCATATTCCTTTGCGCTTGTGAGACATGAACATAGACAGCAAAAATAGAGAGAAAGATCTAGACTATGGAGATGAGAAGATCTCCGGCCTTGCTAAGACATTTCTCCGGGGCACTGTACAAGGCGGGAGAAGAAGCGACAGACAGAGAAAACGATGGGAAGATAACATCCGTGAGCGGACATGTAAGACTGAGCGACACCGTAAGAAAAGCAGAGGAAAGAGAGGAATGGCGAAGATTGGTTGTTGCATCATGCGGTGCCCCAATGGTTCACAAGATTATGGGACAGAAAGATAGATAGAAAAACATAAACCTTAAATTACTTTTTTATTTTTACTTTGTTTTGTTTTGTTTTTAATTAGAGAGGGTTCTTTCAAGGAATTCAATAACTGCTGCCCATTCTTCCAAACTACTGGTCATTTGGGAATTATTGCTTTTTAAAAAAAAATTTACGTTGTCGCGGGTGGGGGAGGGGTGGAATGGGGAAGTTGTTTTGTCGTGTTTTTTTTTGTTTGTTTTTTTTTGCTTTCTATTGTTTTGTTTTTGTTCATCCTTAAACGGAAACGCAAGGTGTCAAACTCCACCCTCAGTATGATCAAGGTGTGGTATAAAAATAAGAACTGTGGGATGGTGCAAGGTGGTCTTGAAACTACGACCACTGACGTCAGAAATGGATATCATATCCCTGGATAAAAAAATTGAAGAGAGATACCAAAGCAGCAAACCAACCAATCTGAAGAAAAGAGGAGCAAATGGGTATACTTAAAATACTCTCTCTTCATGTATAGAGATTTATCTTTGGACAAACTATGGATCGATGCAAACAGAAATGTCAATGTAAGAAAACAGAGTGTATTGACAGAAGCTTATTCCTTACCCCAGACAGTAAGCGTTTGTCGAGAAGCATGAGATGCGTTTCATAATACTGGGAACGTAAGAGTAACAAAGGCAGTGATAGTGAGTAGGAGAAAGCGGGCCATACAAAAGTTAGACCGGCAAATAAAAGAAATTGTTGAATAGACAGGTGAACTTGGACTTAGACACGAGAGGAATGTGACGTCACGGCGTAGGGGACCGACGTATGATTTGCTTTTATGAAAGAATGTGAATTGCAGTGAAACTCAAATATTCTTCATCTGTATACATTTAACCAACACACGCACAAAGACCACAAACACACGAGCACACACACATACAAACACATACACACCATCACAAGGTTTTATGCATTCTCTTTCTCACGCACTCAGGCATACAATGCATTATAATAGTGTTATTATTAAAGCTTTGGAAGATATTCCTTCTTTTGTCATTCACAATCCATTTTTTGTTCAAGGTACATTCTCTCATATATTCATTTTTTCTTGAGTTTATCTTTCACCCACACTCACTTCCTCTTTTATCTCCCCCTTTCCCTCCTCTCTCTCTCTCTCTCTCTCTCTCTCTCTCTCTCTCTCTCTCTCTCTCTCTCTCTCT
>JASKDV010183503.1:0-21525 GCA_032466395.1 Aegires albopunctatus
TTATCACCATTAAGCCTAATTAAATGGTAAGATTATCATGTAGCCTATTTAACTATACACATTGTATATTGAACCACTCTAGAATTTGACTGAAAGCCACTGCGCGCGATAGTTTCAGGCAATTTTTTTTTTGCTGGTCATTTACATTGCTGCAAATAATGGTCAATTATACACTCGTATAGCATGGACTTCTTTGAATTTCCCTCCCCCAGCAAAATCGTGTAGTAGGTGCCATGCAACTCTACTCTGTAGAGAGAAAAGTCAGCCAGCCAATTGAAGGACATGCTGCCTCTTTTGCAAACTTTAAAGTGGATGGAAATCCGAATCCTTCAACCCTGTTCATCTTTGCTGTGCGAGGAGCTCAAGGTGGAAAGGTATTTGCTATATGTATTTTGTTGAATAATGTTCATTACTGGTGATGAGTATGGGGTAGGAAAGTATTTTTTTGGCATGCAAGCAGCATTGTAATCATATTGCATTATATTTAATCCACTGTGTGAAGATATTGAATTCTTGGGTAAAAAGTCAATTGAGAAATTATTTCTTGGACTTATTGACAAAGCAGTGAGCCATTTTCTAGACTGCAATGTTTTTTTTTGTGATATATTCACATAAATGGCTGTAATGATATTTCAATGATAGTGAAGTTGTTTTTGGGTTTTTTCCTTGACTTTTGATAACCAAAATAAGGAAACACTGAAGTATACATGATGCCAAGTGAACTGTGCCAGTGAGAATTATCATTCTGTTTTGGAGGTTTATGAATTGGCATCATCAAAGCTGCTTACAGAAGCCGTTGCCAGAACAAAATATGGCCAAATTAGTGGGCGATGGTAGTTTAGGGAAGCTAATTGTATAATTAAGCTCATTAAATTAACATAAAGTAAATGTTATGATAATGAGGACTACTTGTTGTAATACATTATATATATATATCTGTAATGCATGTGAATGTGTAAGATTCCCACATCTGTGCCTTTATGAATTTCCTATTTTGCTGGATAGGGTATTTTTTATTCTTACCTTACAGTATGTTAACAAAACAAATAAATAGTTATCTTGTTTGCTTTTGCATTATCTGCTTTCTTTTCATAGCTTCATTTGATTGAAGTTGGAACACCTCCAACTGGCAACCAACCATTCACAAAGAAGGCAGTTGATGTTTTCTTCCCCGTAGAGGCTCAAAATGACTTCCCAGTGGCGATGCAGGTATTTTAAAATTTCATGAAATATGATTCCCTTTTTTCATCTAAATGGGAAATTTTTCTTTGGGGTCTATTAAGAACTTAAAGTGTTTATTAGGGAAAGCGTAATAGAAATGCATCTTTTTTTTTATTATTGTCATTATTCAAAATAGAGATTAGAATAGCCTGGGTGTCAGCTGCAGTGTAGGACCATAGATGGGTAATTGTCTTGTCCTAAGAAAGAAACCAGATGATGAAGAGCGGCCCGAACTCAGGATATCCAATTTGAAGTACATGATTGTTCTCCAAATTTTTTGTTGATAGCCAACATTTGAATGATGATGCCACATAATTAGTCTGTTTTACCTTGTACTTTGAAAGAATTGATGATTTTCACCTTTTTTTTCTTTTCAGACAAGCAATAAATATGGAGTAGTTTTTCTTGTCACCAAGTACGGCTATATTCATATGTATGATGTGGAAACAGGCACTTGTATTTACATGAACAGAATCAGTGCTGACACCATTTTTGTCACAGCGCCCCATGAACCAACTGATGGTATTATTGGAGTCAACAGGAAAGGACAGGTTAATGAAAATGTTTTGTCTAACGGATGATTTGTCAACAAAGTAGAAAAAATAGAAAGTAAAAAGGGAATGCTCTTAGTACCTCAAAATATTATTTTATTTTTCTTTAATTATTATGGACTGGTATGAGTATTAAAGAATTATGTTCACAGATTTTTTGTTGTTGTTCCTTATTTTCCATTTAGGTTTTATCAGTTAGTGTGGAAGAAGAGAATATAGTCCAGTATGTCAATTCCACTCTACAAAATCCAGACCTGGCTTTGAAGATTTCCTCCCGTTGTAACCTCCAAGGTGCAGAGGATTTATTTGTCACCAAATTCAACACTTTGTTCCAATCAGGAAACTATCAAGAGGCTGCCAAAGTTGCTGCTAGTGCACCAAAGGTATGTTGATGATTTATTTTCATTCTCCAAATGTATTTGAGTGGGCGTTGCAAGATCGATTATAATGATTTTCTCCTGAAGTTAATCCACTTTTTGTCATGATATTTTGATATTTATTTAAATAGGGAAGGGGTGGGAAAGAAATTTTAAATTGATATTATGAAACATTTTTTCCTTTTAGTAACTTAATTTTTGTTTCCCTGATCAGGGCATCCTGAGAACTCCTCAGACTATTCAGCGCTTCCAGCAAGTGCCTTCCACCCAAGGCACTTCCCCTCTTCTCCAGTACTTTGGTATCCTTTTAGATAAGGGACAGCTCAACAAATATGAGTCTCTGGAGTTGTGTCGACCTGTCTTGCAACAAGGTCGCAAGATGTTGGTTGAAAAATGGCTTAAGGAAGAAAAGGTTAACTGTTCAGCATTATTTTTATCCTCTTTATCTACCAACTCTTTTCCTCCACCTCCTTTCTCTTCCTCCTCCTCCTTGACTTGACATGCTGTTAATTTGATTAAAGCACCCATTGTAATTATTTCCCTCTGAAATCTTTCGCATTGCCGTGTCATACCTATCCAATGATTTTGAAATATTTAACCTGTTCAGGGCAATTTGAAGCTCTGATATGAAATGTTAATGGCCAAAATAAAATATTATGTTTCATTTATATATATACTTGCATAGATTTATTACAAGCTGTGGTTTTTATCAGCTAATGTGTAAAGAACACTTCATGTGAATTATAATTATACCTTTCATGTGAATTATAATTATACCTGAAGATTGCATGGGGTTTTCATATTATCTTTGGGTCTTGTTGCTCCCTAGCAATTCCCAATCTGTGAAATCCCTAAATTAAGCCGAAGCCTGGTTCCACAGACAGACTCATGCTCCTTTGAGCATGCGTTTCGCGTAGGAGCTAACATCTTTTGTTTTACCCAATGGTCTTGCATTTGCATTGTTTATTGAAAAATTCAAAATTCAATTGCTTTCCTCAAATTTTACCTTTTCATTTGTTTTCCTTTTTCTACAGCTTGAGTGCAGTGAGGAGTTGGGTGACATTGTCAAAACTACTGACCCAACTTTGGCTCTATCTGTTTATCTGAGAGCAAATGTTCCACAGAAGGTAATTTTATTTTTTATTTGAGTAATAAGAAACTTACTGCCCTGCCAGTTACGCCATCTAGCATGTAGGGCAGCATGTAATAAGAAAGAATAGATGAAACTTAGATCATCCATTTTATGCACAGTGTTTTGACACGAGTAAAGATTTTATTGGATGATTTTAACCATTCATAAATGAATCAATCAAAAAAATTAAAAACAAATTTTCATATCATAAGCATATTGTCTATTGTACATAATATGCATTGCTGGTATACATTTTCATTATTAAGCCTTTTCTTTGCTCTTATGAATCACAGATTGATTAAAACATTTTAAGTAGTACCATGCTAAAATAGAACTCTCATAAATGCTGCATTGTGATAAAAATCTCTCATAATCCATTTTTCCTTTTCAGGTGATCCAATGCTTTGCTGAGACTGGCCAGTTTCAGAAGATTATCTTGTACTCCAAGAAGGTTGGCTTTACTCCAGATTACATATTCCTGCTCCGCAACTTGATGCGCATCAGTCCTGATCAAGGCCTGCAATTTGCTCAGATGATGGTGCAAGATGAAGAACCATTAGCAGAATTGAACCAGGTAAGATATGATTCCCTTAGGGAACATATTTAGGCCTTATTTTATTATTGAGATTATATCATATTAAATATGATGTATAAGGCGCATCATATTAATAACGTAAAGAGATGAACATTTTCAGAAATATTAAAAGCTGTTCAATAATATAAGCAATGGTGGAATTCATGATATGCAGAAAATTAATATATTATTATGGTAGTAAGAGTTAAAAGTATTTCTTGTATCATTGTTTTACAGATTGTTGATGTATTCATGGATTTCAACTTGATCCAACAATGTACCTCTTTCTTGTTGGATGCCTTGAAAAATAATCGGCCATCAGAAGGACCCCTTCAGACTAGGTTGCTGGAAATGAATCTTTTGTCAGCTCCTCAGGTATACCAAATGAAAGGATTTTAATATTTTTGTTCATGAGAAAAAGTACTCAAAATGTTACTTCTTGTCTTCATGAATTCTTTAAATAATAATAATGGATCTCAAATGTACAATCTGGACACCTTCGTTCCCAGCAATTTGTTCGGATCACAGAATTTTCTGGATAAGGGAACATGAAGAAATAATAAGAAAAGTGTTTGTTCCCAGAAAAGGGTTCGGATTACAGAAGTCTGGATTAGAGGGGGCAGACTGTAGGTTTGGGATCTGTTATAAAATTGGGAAGAAATCCAACTCTAGGTGTCCCAAGTATACAGACCCATCCAGATTGAGATAAAAAAAACTAGACCCGTTACAGTCTCTAAGATCTAATCTGAATTTAGATCTGGATCCATAATTAAGAATAGTCTAGGTCTTGATTGATTTAGATCTTCATCTAGAGATAGCAATATGGCATTGTCCTACTTTGGACTTAATGATTATTTAGATCTATTCATATTTCTGAAGTTTAAATCAAGGGTTTGATCTAGATCTAAATCCCATCCATTACTCACTCATCTTATGCTTTAAAGCTTATAGGTCCACTATTTGTAATTAGGCCTATTGAAAGCAAAAGGGCTTTGTTGCACTTTAAAAACATACATAACCCTAAAATATATGTAGCTTTAACTCTTAATCAGGGCTCCCATTGACGCACAATTTACGCATTAGAACCTTTGACTACCCCCTTCCCTTCAAAATGATGCGTGAGGTTCACTTTCTAAAATTTTGTATCGGGGGTTTGCATACCCTTTCAAACGAGTGTGGTATTTGTCTGGCTTGTTTAGAGCTGCCAACTTTCCGGTCTATCCGGAAAAAATATCCGACAAGGGTTCAAAACCCCGACAAGGCCAACTCCGCGAGAGACTTCCGATCGCTTGCAAACTGCTTGATCGTGTTCGCCTCTTTGAAGTTTTTCAATTTTGAACGTTTGCATAGAGAAAAAAATTGATGCTTTAGGAATAGTGCGCTGTACATTTATACTGGAATTAAAATAGTATGCTGTAATTATACAGGAAATTTTGTCCCGCCGACTGTCACGCAGTTTTATTTCTTTCGTGAATGAGGTCAAATTACGTCAGTTTTGAATTTAAATCAAGGTATCTTTTGCTTCTCTTTCTCGCGGGTTTTTCTTGTTTTGAATCGCTTTGTCTTAGCTAGCCTTAGCCACTTTCGCTGTTGGACATACAGGTCACTTGGAGTTGGGAGTATCGATAATAATTAAAACGGGTGGACAAACTACGGCATAGGACCCGTCAAAGCATGCTTTTCAAAGCCGTTTCAGACAGCTACATAGTCCTTAAATATTTTTTCTTCACAATCGCTTTAATTTTTACAATGGTGTCTGACTATGAAATAAAAAAAGTTTTGAAATGCCACTAGACATGTGGCATGTGCGGCCCGGTCTTCTCCATAGAAAAAGTTAGCCCGTCCCTGATATAAATCTAGATTCTAGATCTAAGCCCTTGTCCGGTAGTGTTGTAAAATGAAAGATAGATATAACTAGATCTAGATCTAGATTTCTAGGACTAAAAATAAAATTGTTGAGGGGAAGGATTAGATTTAATGATGGATAAGAAACCCTTCTAGATCTAGATTAGATTTACGTGTGACTCAAATTAAATAGGACGATGTCCAATGCATTGCCACATTAAATGGGCTAGATCTAGATCTATTATTGTTTGACTACTAATTTCTCCCCCCAAACTACTAAATTTGGTGTCTTCCACTACTAATTCTTAGTATCGTAAATAGGCAGGTCTGCTGTTGAACTGTTTTCATTTTTTGTAGGAATATTTTCAGGCAAAAAGACTTTAAATTCCGGAGATAGATCTAGATCTTGGTTTTGGTGTAGATCTAGGCCTAGGGGCGAAATCAATTCCAGATTTGCTATTTTTAGATATAGATCTAGATACTATCAAATTACAAAAGCATTGTAATAAAATCTGTAGGCTCGATTTTAATTGTGCCTTGTATTATAATAATACTAGAATACATTTCTTCTTAATCTTCTTATATACTGTAACTAGGTACATCATTGCTTTGATTATCTTCTTCATGAATTTACATTGTTTTTGTGGTGGAAAATGCAGATTTTGTAAGGTTATTTACCTTTATTTATGTACTTAAAATTCTATAGTTCTATCCTTATCTAGACATGTTTTAAGCGATCATTCTAATTTTCCTGTTGTGATCTGAGACCTAACCCTTTCTCCTCAGGTTGCAGACGCTATTCTTGGTAACCAGATGTTTACTCATTATGACAGGGCTCATGTAGCTCAGCTGTGTGAAAAAGCTGGATTATTGCAGAGAGTATGTATAACTTAATTGTAAAGGAATCCTTGATACTGCAGGACTCATAATGTTATATTTTTGCCTTTATGAATACTTAAAATGATCGAGACTAAAGCAACCATCTTCAAAGACGATAAAGTAAACTAATGATGCTTAAAAAATTAATTTGATTGAAAGAACTTATTTAGATACTTGTTAATGTAAACGAAGGGATAATATTAAATGATTGATTTACGTCCTCAGGCTCTTGAGCACTACACAGACTTGTATGATGTAAAGAGAGCTGTTGTGCACACTACTCATTTGAACCAGGAGGTAAGACGAAATAGTTGAACGAATTTTACATGTATAAGATACAGAGGACTTTATACTTCAAAAAGTTAGCTTCACCTAGATCTTTTTGAATCTGAAAATAATGAACATCTCATTACTTTTTGAAATATGTTGATTATTTAAGTCTTTATTTGACTTTTGTAGGATATTTAATGGAAAACTGAATGATTGTGCATTTCCAAACTTAAACCTACCTGTATTTTTTTGCTAAATATAATGAGATAATGGAAGATTTCATGTTAGATTATATTTGAATATATATGTTACACAACAGCTTCTAAACAAATATTTTTGGATTTTTTCAGTGGCTTGTGACTTACTTTGGCACATTGTCTGTAGATGATTCTTTGGAATGTTTGAAAGCTATGTTGACTGCCAACATTCGTCAAAATCTTCAAGTGTGTGTCCAAATAGCTTCAAAATACCATGAACAACTAACCACCGAGAGCCTGATTGAGCTTTTTGAGTCTTTCAAGAGTTTTGAAGGTAATATGGTCATGTTGTGTTATTGGTTTGTTGTTGTCATTTTATTAATGGATTAAAAGATGTTTTAAGTATGTGGCAGGGGCAATGAAAATTCCTTTAAAGTTATGAAACAGTTTTCAAGTTCCTTTGGAGAAAGTCAGTGTTTTTAGTTAATTTACGAAGAAAGAAAAAAATAAAATCCAAATTTGTAAATGGTAGAGACATTCCCACATTGCCCCCACATTGCCATACTTGCAAATTGGAAATGTGCCCATGATTTGAATTGGTTATGTAATTGGGACAATGCTGGATAGGTGATTCAATTTTTAATCTGCAAGCAATGCACATGATAACAGTTGATGCTTCCTCTTCTGAAAAGGTTCGAGTAGAATAATTCCCATTTTTGAAACAATCCGATTAGGTCGCTGAAGTCATAGACCATCCATGTACTGGATGGATTATATAGACAAATGAGTAGCAGTGAAATTTAAGACATGAATGTTTATATCTGGGATGAGAGGGAAGTATAATGAAGTACAATATAGCTCTTATTTATTACAAGCTCATGAAATCCAACATTTGGGTAACAGGTCATTCAAAATAAGAGTTGCTAGTGTGAATCTTAGTGATTAGGATACATTTCTCAAAGCATATTATTGTAATTTCTAGATTACTCTTTTATCAAGGATAGAGGAGAATATGACTGTCTTGGGTTGTATTTCCCCCTCAATTTCATTCAAAATATTAACCATTTACCACTCATCTCTACCATTTTCAAATACATCTTCATCTAGAGAAGATTTTTACATGAACTTTAATTCATCTTAGATGTTCATTTTCTTGTCTGCTTTTAGGTGTTTCTTAACAAATATTTATTTGAGATAATGAAATGATGATAGTTGTTGCTCCCTCTTCTGATTTGAGATGAGGATTGCACCCTGTCTGAATTGATTGAATAGATGTTTCTTTAAGCAACTGGACAAGGATGTGGCTTGTTGAATGTCAATGTAAATGCTTAATTGTCAGACAATATGAAGTCCAGAAGTAAAAAGGCAAAAAGATTAGGAGTGTGATTGCTATTAGGATGAAGGAAATAATTGGGCACTGTGTCTTTTATGTATACTATTATAAAAAATTTTAATGTAGAACAATGATTGCAAATGAAATGATGTTGCTACTGTAAGTGTTATTAATTTTAATAAATTGCCCATAACAGTCAGACTTTCATGAATTACTATTCTATAATGATAATGCTAATTATTATAACCTATTATAGAGAATATATCTTTTTAAAAACAACCGATAAAAAATTATTTGCTAACGTACTATGTGCAAATGGCTAAAGACCAGATTCTTACCTGAAATTTGTTTCATCTTAGACACTTCTTTATATTCTTCGCATTGGTGTTTCTAACCATTGATTTTTGTTAGAAAATGAAATGATGATAGTTGTTGCTCCCTCTTCTGAAGTATATTGAGGATTGCACCCTGTCTGATTACAAACAATTTAAGATTTCTCATCTTTATGACTATTCAGATTTGATGGATATTTTCACAAAAGTAAGTTTGTACAACAATACTGATGTCGATTAATTGCGTTGCATTTTAGCCAAAATGAAAAGTTTTATGTTTACCATGTAGATGAAATCCATGGTTTTAATAATTTTCTTAACACATTTCTTTCTTCACTCAAGGCTTATTCTACTTCCTGGGATCTATTGTCAACTTCAGTCAAGACAGCGAAGTTCATTTCAAGTATATTCAGTCTGCATGCAAGACTGGTCAGATCAAAGAGGTGGAGAGAATTTGCCGTGAAAGTAATTGTTATGACCCAGAGAGAGTGAAAAATTTCTTGAAGGTTAGTCTTGACCTACAAGTGGATTCATAGATAGAATAATTTCAAACAGGATAGTCTATTGGATTTCAAACGTAATTCTAATCGTATTTGATCCTAATTTTATAATATGAAATAATTGCACTGAAGAATGTTATTTTATGCATCTATGGCTATTTTAGTGTCGCTGGGTGCTGTAGTCTTTCTTGAAAGTGTCAACATAAATTTGTCCCTATTATTAATATAATTGTTGTTTATAATCAATTTATAGTTAAATTATCATTATTATTCATTATTATTATTGTATTCCTGATCATTATACACATTATTATTATTAGAAATGTTTTGTCTTTCACTCTACAGGAAGCCAAACTGACTGACCAACTGCCATTGATCATTGTATGTGATCGTTTTGACTTTGTCCATGACTTGGTACTCTATCTTTACAGGAACAACCTCCAGAAATACATTGAAATTTACGTACAAAAGGTTTGTGCCTGTCATATTTTTAAGGTTTATTTAGATTTGCTTTCATGATGCTTTATCTACAATGACATCTCATCCAAAATCAATTTAGCATTCATAATAACCAAAAGTAAGGGTGATCTTAACAATCATACTTAATGTTTTTGAAGATTTTTTTGTGATTTATATAGTTAAAAATAAGAGTATTAATATTGATCAACCAATCATTTATTGTTAAAATATGGGGAAATAGTTTTTTTGTTGCTTTTTATTTTCTTAATTGTATCAAAGCTGTTTTATGTCAAGGCAAGTTATATTATCATTTTGTGTCCCAAAGGTGAATCCTTTGCGTCTGCCAGTAGTTGTTGGTGGTTTGCTAGATGTGGACTGTTCTGAGGATATCATAAAGCAACTCATTTTAGTAGTGAAAGGACAGTTTTCTACTGATGAATTAGTTGAGGAAGTGGAGAAAAGAAACAGGTAAATATTTCTTTTTAATTTCGTTTTGAATATATCACCTTTTTTTTTTTTTATCAGTCTCCTCGGTTGCTTTTTGCTATCGCTAAAAATATCTATTCAGAATGCAGTTTCATTGATTTAATTTCAACCAAAGAAAAACCCATAAACTGAAATATTCTTTGAGCTAAGTTTATAAATCAAAGCGGCAAAATATCAGATGTTTAGATTTATGAACTTTGATTAAAACCTTTTGTGATTAAAGTCCATATATTATGCAATATTTCTTGTTGAAAGGAGATCAATAAATATTCTGATTTGGTTAAGATTTTGCTTTCTTCCGAGGACTTGCACAGATTTGTTTGGCCCATTTTTTCACTCATTTATTTTATCACTATTGGGACAAATTTGAATAAGATAATTTATAGAATTATTGGCGATTTTTATTTTTTTAATTTTAAGCTTTGTATTATTTTTCTTTTAAACAGTATATCAAAAAGATAAGCTTTTAAATTGTATCTTCAAATGGATTTACATGTTTTGTTTATATGGAAGACTGTAATAAGAAATTAGGCTGTATGTTTCTATTATTGAAAAAGATTAGTCATTCAGGTTTTTTTTCCCCAATCCTCTATTCCTGCTCATCTAAGTACCCACAGGTAAGAAAGGATCGGGCATTTTTTTTTTATTATATTAAGAATATGCCTTCATGCTATATTTTAAATCATGCATTTTTAGACATCAGAACGTTGCTTGGATCCATTCACAATTTTTTTTTATAATTTTTTTTTAAAAAATTTGTGGAAATGTGATTGGAAGAAAGATCTTTTTATATTTTCAATTGTCTCTCGAGAAATAAGAAAGAGTTGAAAAATAGGCCATTTTTCTTTATTTAGAATTGGGTATGGTGTTTTTTTTTCCAATAATTTTTTCCATTAGTATCAATTAAAAAAAATCATTTAGAGTCCTGATCTTTTTCATTTTTAAAACATCCAGCCTAGTTTCATGCCAAAATTTTCTGACAGGACAAATTTTTGTTCACCTTTTCTTCTGGTTGAATTAATACTTATGACAATGGGAACAGTATTTCTTGCATTGTAAGGTTTTACCTTATTGATTGAACATTTCAACTGTTATGACTTGATGTGAATGAAATATATTTATGGTTATGGTTGAGGTATTTTCTATCAAAGCTTATTCTTATTTTTATTTTAAATATTTGCCCTCATTAGTTTTTATCAGTCTACATACAGAATCATTTAATCAAAAGCAAAATTTCTTCTTTTTTTATATATCATCCCATCCCCCTTAAAAAAAAAAAAAAAAAAAAAAAATTAAATAAACTCAGTTTGGTTTTAGTCAAATAATATATTTTTTTTATTCACACTGCAAGGTTGCATCTTGGCATGTATTTTTATTTTATTTTTAAGGGTTTTGGAACTTTCATTCATTTTTCACCTTGTTTTTGGATTACATTCAGAAGATAGGAGCACTGAAATTTGCTGAATACTTCCAACTCATATTGTAATATTCTTTCAAGTTTGCTGAATTAATTTGTTTTTGTAATACATATCTCGGAGCATATTCTAATGACAAATGTCCTAATAAGTTTAAATAGGCAATTAATTTTAGCTTGTTTTAGCTTTTGATTATTTAAATGTATAAGAGCTTACGACTTTACAAATAGTTCAATAATATTTGGTTTTATGAAACCCAAATTAAATAATTTTGCTTCTCTTCCCAGATTGAAACTGCTTCTACCATGGCTTGAGACTCGCGTTTTAGAAGGTGTGACAGAGGATGCCACTCACAATGCTTTAGCAAAGATTTATATTGACAGCAACAATAATCCAGAGAGATTTTTGAGGTTGGTCTTGTGATGGACATCCAATATTAAACAATAGTATAATTTCTATGATTTTTTCTCTTAAGTTCTATAGTATTTTTTATCCTTTGATTCTTCAATTTGTGAGAGTATATTTTACCTACAGTATATATCATGTATTATAACCGGCTAACTAGCGCAGCGGAGTCTGGTTTTGGCAACTCTCCCTGGACTTTACTACTATCATCATCATCATGAAAATGCTCACATTTTCATAGACTAAGAAATAATGGCTGCTCTATAATCTGCAATGAATTTGCATAAAAACTTTTTTCAATAGAGTAGAATGTTGTATCTCTCTGACAAAGACTCAACCCCCTCCATAAGGTAATATGTTCTTTCTGATGTAAAATCTAAATGTTATAATGTTAAATGAAACAGATTACATGTTGTTACAGGGAGAACCAGTACTATGACAGTCGTACAGTTGGTAAATACTGTGAAAAAAGAGATCCCCATTTAGCTTGTGTGGCCTATGAGAGAGGACAATGTGATGAAGAATTGATCAAAGTAAGAGAAATCTTCCTAATCTTGCTGCTTGTTTTTCTGGACATTAATATTCTTTTGTTTTAAGTATCTGGGAGGTTTTTGTTTAATCTTTTAAAGGTTCAGATGTGGATGAGATTTCTAAACTAGACTGTAGATCCTGTTTTGTTGACTTCGAATTAAGTGCTACACTAATTGATGAATAGTTCAAACACAAATATATGTATGAAAATAAGATTTTCACAGATGACAAAGAGAAGAGTAAAGCAAGCATCTCCTTCAATTGCTTGTTCTCAAATGATATAGTTATCATGTTACAAGCCTTTGAAAACATAAGATTTATCGAGATTTATGGATCCCCCGTCGTGGAACCGGTTACCCTGTCTGTGACCTGGGGTCAAAGTTGGGGCTGACGCGCTACTCACAATGAACGTAAACACATGATTTAGAGGGAAATTCTCAGCCGTGCCCTCATCTCAACCTTGGTCATATGCCTAAGTTAATTAAAAGATAATGAAATATATTGATTTTACCTAAGTTATGAGGTTGGGGTAGAAATAGAATAGATCATATAATAATATCAATAGATGGTTAAATCAGGACATCACAATGTCATAGAGGGTGTTTGGGGGAGTGTGTTGATAATGGGGTTACCGATGGTTTTATGCCTGGTTAGATTTAGGCCATCAGATAATTTACATAGAGCCTCATCTTTATTGGAATAGAGACGGACACAAATATTTGGCTGAAAGTACGAAGTTGCATAGGCCTAGCCTAACTATAGTTTGAAATGAATGACTTGATCAGGTGAAGATTCTCATCTATTGTCTTCATTTGGCTCGTTGGTCATTATTGCAATGTTCCCCTTTTATGAATATGAATTTAATCTTCCAGGATTTGAGCTTGGTTCGATTTTTATTTGTGGCTTTGAAATTTTTCATTTGTGATAAGTGATATTATAGACTTTTCATGGTCAATGGTGAGGCATCCTAGACCATATTATTATATCTAGATTATCTGCTCTAAATATTCGCTGTGATATTCTGTGAATCATGGGAAAACTTCAGTATACGGATAAAATTGCATTTTTCTATTGATACGAATTTAATTTAAACAATGTTTATCACTGTTTAATATGATTATCTTGCAATGGAAAGTCTGCTGGCCAATCTGACAGGGCCTACTTGCACACATAAAATCATTAAATATAGTTTGTAATTTCATGTTGTTGCTATGTTAATTTTGACTCATCATATGCACTCATAGATTTCAATTTGTATTTTAGGTGTGCAATGAAAACTCGCTATTTAAGAGTGAGGCCCGCTACTTGGTTCGCAGACGAGACCCAGACTTATGGGCAACAGTTCTTAGTGAGGAGAATGAATATAAGAGGCAGCTTATTGACCAGGTGAGTTTTGCTTGTGATAAAGGTCTTTTGATATAAAATTCTGCCTTGTTTACTGTTATTTGTTCCTGATATTCCATATCATTTATGTTTAAGACAACTCTACGAATGGAGATATAAGAGTTGTTTTTTTAACAACATTTGACAGTCTAATTGTGTTGATGAAATTCTTTTGGTTTTCTTTCTGTTTTTATACATTTCTGGAAAAGCAAATTTTAACTTTAATAGTTTATGATTTTTAAACCCCTACAGACATCAAATTTTGATATTTTGTGATCTATCATCAGGTGGTTCAAACTGCCTTGTCTGAGACACAAGACCCTGAGGAAATTTCTGTAGCAGTCAAGGCCTTTATGACTGCAGATTTACCCAATGAACTTATTGAATTGCTGGAGAAAATTGTGCTGGAAACTTCTGTCTTCAGTGATCACAGAAACCTTCAAAACTTATTGATCCTCACAGCCATCAAAGCTGACCGCACAAGAGTTATGGAATATATTAATCGCCTGGACAATTATGATGCTCCTGACATTGCAAACATTGCTATCACCAATGAACTGTATGAAGAAGCCTTTGCCATTTTCAAGAAATTTGAAGTGAACACTTCAGCCATTCAGGTACACAATTTAAGGGGCTCGCTCTTCATATCAATCTCAAAATGTATTTTTTTCTTTTATCTATTAATTAAAAAAAACCAAAAACATCACATTTATTAATAACATTTTCTTTTGTCAGGTTTCCTTCATCCCCCTATCCTTAAGTTGCTAGGATAAAGAGTGCCAAGTCCTATTAGAGATGGACTATAAAATTGGAGTCCCCATGTGTATAATATATGCATGTAAAAGAACCCTTGGTTATTTACAAGGCGGTCCAGGAAAACTCTGATATCACCAAAGTAGTGGATGTGGGTAAAATTCAATACAACCACCTTTTCTTACCTCGAGAAATCATAACATTAATTAGATCATACTGTACATTGACCTACTGAATTCCTAGTTTTTGTTTCTTTTATAGGTCCTCATTGATAACGTCAACAACTTGGACAGAGCCTATGAGTTTGCTGAAAGATGCAATGACTCTGCTGTTTGGAGTCAGTTGGCCAGAGCTCAGCTCAACCAAGGCATGGTCAAAGAAGCCATTGACTCTTACATCAAAGCTGATGACCCATCTCAATATATGGAGGTTGTTGCAGTAGCCAGCAAGAGTGGTAAGGCATTAGGGGTCTGTGTTTAGAATTGACAAGATGCTGCTTGCAATTCTTATTCTTAAGTCTTTATTGCATTGCTCTTTTATAAACAACATGCCTTGAACATGTTAACCATGTTAAGTAATATCAGAGAGAGATATAAAATAATCTGGCTTTTGTCATGGCATAGACTGATAGAAATTTGATTAAAACAAGGTTTCTATCACTTTTTTTCTCTCTATTTCTTTCTTTTTGGATGATTATTTCTCAGCAACATTGCCTGCTTATCAAATTTTTACCCTAACAACCTTTCAGATAACTGGGAAGATATGGTTAAGTTCTTGCAGATGGCTCGCAAGAAAGCTAGAGAGACATTTGTAGAGACAGAATTGGTGTACGCTTATGCCAGAACCAACCGTCTTGCTGATATGGAAGAGTTTGTATCAGGGCCAAACCATGCCAACATCACTCAGGTTGGTTTGGTCACATCTTGATTATATGCATATGGACAAAACCTAAAGATAATTTTAGATACACAGGTGGTCCGAAAACCCCCATTGTCAATCTAATGAAAACAAAATTTAATTTGTATTTTCATCCTTGAAAATGGTAAACTTGTGGGACTAAGCTACTGAGAATTGTTTTTCTTTGAACAATCTGATCTATAATAGAATCTCATTGGAAACATGATGAAATAAAAAAGGAGCAATTAACTCTAGATCACTGGATTTTCAGTACGGGGAAAATATTTCATGATTTTGAAGTTATATGGTTTTTGTTGTTGTTGAAAATCATCGTTCTGAAAATTCCCAAATTTAAAAGTACTGATTTCACAAAAAACTCAATTATTTCCACCAAACATATTACTAAATATCCATGTAAAGTTTGGTTGGTATAGATCTGATAGTTTTTCTACTGACAAAAGTTAATGATAAAACAGCCTTTGAAAGTCACTCAAGGTTGTTAACATTGTGATTAACTCCTAAAATTTGTTGAACTATTACACTATCGCAAAGCAACCAGTAACCTATGGTTTAATATTACTCCTTATTTCTTCATTTGCTTATTGACCCTGTTTTATCAAGATATTATATTTTATGGGCCCGCTTAGTCCCTTAAGACATCATTACTTAATTTGATGATCTGAATTCAAGACTGTTTTAACTTCTTCTTAAACTGTTTTAATACCTTACTAATCATACACTAAAAGACAGCACTGATTCATTTATTTCATATGTTTAGTTTTTAAAATTAATCTCTTTTCCAGGTTGCAGACAGATGCTTCGATGATAAAATGTATGAAGCTGCTAAATTGTTGTACAATAATGTGTCAAACTATGCTCGCTTGGCAATCACCCTTGTTCATCTTGGGGAATATCAAGGTGCTGTAGACAGTGCTAGGAAGGCGAATAGTACCAAGACTTGGAAAGAAGTAAGTGGCGCTTGCTTAAAATACCTACCAATATGCTGGGATATCTCTGATTTTTTGCATTGTTTTATTAATTACACATCAATGCCAGCTTAATATGAACTGTTGAATGAATATAAAAATGTTGTTTAAGCATTAATCCTGGAATTTTATTATTCTTTATATTTTATTACATTCTTCTGTAAACTAATCCCCCCCCCCCCGGACCAATAAGTTAAGGTATAACACTATAATACGAGTTTAACTTGAATCGTCAACTGGTGTGAAGCTTTACTAATGATCTAATTTTTCCCTTCCAGGTATGCTTTGCTTGCGTAGATAATGAAGAATTTCGCTTGGCCCAGATGTGTGGCTTGCATATAGTTGTCCATGCAGATGAATTAGAGGAGTTAATTAATTATTACCAAGACAGAGGCCACTTTGAGGAATTGATAGCCTTGTTAGAAGCTGCTTTAGGTAAATATGTTTTTATTGCGGATTCAAATCACTCTTTAAAACAGCAAAGTAAAAAAAGGGAGCCCTTGTCTTGGTTAAATCATGATATTGTTAAAGCATCTCATCTAATTTAAATCTAAAAATTATAAAGCCCCTTTCTCTGTGTCAAATTTTATGCTAAAAACATAAAGAAATTTTTATATCAAATATCCCTTGGTACATCCCTGCATGGTATCATTAGGGGTACTCAAAACAATTAATTTGACATTTGTGACACTTTGAATAATATGGCATGCCATTTTCATGCAGTCTGCCATTAGTGTCTTCTCTTGATTGCAGCTGTTTAAATGCATAGTTTGTCCCTTACCTACCCTTCCATGTATAGCGCTTGTTGAATTTGTCCTCATTTCATCTTTATTTGTCAGGCTTGGAACGTGCTCACATGGGGATGTTTACAGAGTTGGCCATTTTGTACTCCAAATACAAAACAGAAAAGATGAGAGAACACTTAGAGCTATTCTGGTCTCGAGTCAACATTCCAAAGGTGATAGGAAGCTATCAAATAATTCCTTTTTCTCATTAATTGACTAATCATGGAACGGATATATTAAGAGCATAAGTTTAATAAATCATGTTGATAGCCATGATAGCCCCCTCTTGTCCATACATGTCATATTTTGTTTTGGATAACAGATTTTTAAAATTTAAAATACACTACATCACCTGATTTTTTTGTTTGAAAAGCAAATCTAATCTGTTTTGTTCTTGTCCTAGGTCCTACGTGCTGCAGAACAAGCTCACTTGTGGCCAGAGTTAGTGTTCCTGTATGACAAGTATGATGAGTTTGATAATGCCATTCTAACCATAATGGCCCACCCCACAGAGGCCTGGAGAGAGCCACAGTTCAAAGATATTATTACAAAAGTATTAACTAGTTTTAATTTTCTTATTATTCTTCAAGAACTTTACTTTAGGCTGTGGGTCCACCAAGACAGAACCGATACAAAAACAACCCGATTTTTTAAGTTAAGATTGGGACATCGCCATGAAGTGTGTCCACCGGACTCGAAAACGCCCGGGCTGGGAGAGAGAATAGTAATAAGGAGAGAGAGAGAAGGGGGGAAGATATAATTTGAGAAGAGAGAGAAAGAAACATATTTTGGAATATTTTTCTCTCTAGACATTTAATTATATGTACAACTGCACTTCAATACCTTTGCTATGTTTTCCCATGCTTTTCCGAAGTAATCTTTGTTGTTGTGCATTGGATCACTATTGTCATAAATAAATTGGTCTTTAGTAGGCCTAGGCTTCATCTATAAGCTACAACCGGTGATAGCAGACTGACATTGAGAATGGCGCCAAATGGTAGGACTGATGAACAATTATTTAATTATTATTTTTAAAAATCGATAAATATGCATTTAAATTAGTCCAAATGCGCGTAGATTTTGGTGCTGATTACGAACATGACATTTGTTTTTTCTTAGACCTCAAAAGATAAAGATAAAAAAAATATTTTGTTGTGGCTGATGCAATCACCTCTGAGTCATCCGACCAGACGGAAAAAGTAGAGCCCAGATTTTTGCATCAGTTTAGCCAGTGGGCTGAGGTGGACACTAGTTACACACACATGGATTTGTATGTAATTTACAGTGTTCTACTTTTTACAAAACTGGCCGATTTCGGACGGTTTTTGATCGTTTAGATTCTGCTTTGGTGGACACACTGGCTTAGTCTGCCACTTCTTGTTTCAAATGAGATATTGAAAATAGAGTGTGTAAAGTATTTTAAAGGAATATAATCTTAAGAGATTGTCTTAATGATTCAGTAACATTAAAATTACTTTCTTGTTCCGACTTTCAAGCATAAAATATAAAGCTGCTAAATCTTTATTAGTGAATGGAAAGATAAGTTTTCTCCAGTGTGAATGTCCTGTTTGATTTATAAAATTTAGATTTTATTTTGATATTGAAAATTATGATGTAAATTCCATTTTTTTCCTTCTGTAAACAGGTTGCCAACATAGAGCTGTACTACAAAGCCATTCAGTTTTACCTCGACTACAAGCCAATGTTACTCAATGACTTGTTGATGGTTCTTACCCCCAGACTAGATCATACAAGAGCTGTTAACTTCTTTATAAAGGTGAGCTTCTTCATCGTGTTTCTATTTTTTAAACATATAAATTATGTGTTGATAATACAAAATACCATTTTTAAAAAAATGCTTTTTCTCCATAACAAGATCATTTATGGAGATGAGATAAAAGGCAACTACAGCAATATCTCACTTATCTTTCTTTTTTGTTCTCTTTTCTTTTTTTCTTATTATTATTTTAAACTATCACACTGTCGTGATGATATTTGCAAAGAAGACTGAAATTTATGATGTTTTGCTTCTTCCCCACTGCAGGCAAATCAAATTCCTTTAGTAAAACCATACCTTAGGTCAGTGCAAAAGAACAACAACAAAGCCATTAATGAGGCTCTCAACAATTTATTGATAGAAGAGGAAGACTACCAAGGTCTCCGGACTTCCATTGATGCTTATGACAACTTTGATAACATTGCCTTGGCACAGCGGCTGGAGAAACATGAGCTGATTGAGTTCCGACGCATTGCTGCTTACTTGTATAAGGGAAACAACAGATGGAAACAGAGTGTGGATCTTTGCAAGAAGGACAAACTTTTCAAGGTAAGTTAAGGCATGAATTAATGTAACCATATTTTTCCTTTTTTTAACACTGAAGAGGACATTTGGCAACTTGTCTATTTTGCTGCAACATAACTATGAGGATTGACATGGTTAAAATCTAATTAGATTCAACCTTTACTGAGATCAGTTTTACTATGAAGAAATGGAAATTACCCTTCAGTCCTTCTGTCCTCTATCCTTAAGTTGTTAGGATAAAGATTGCCAAGTCCTATAAACTTGGAGGTCCCATGTGTATAATTATTTTATGCATGTAAAAGAATCCTTGGCTGATTACAAGGCAGTTGAGGAAAACCCTGATATCACCAAAGCAGTGGAAATGAGTAAATTCAATACAACCACCACCACCTCTTTTCAACCGGCTTGTTCATGTATTTTTTTTTTAACATGCTTCAAAGCATCTTTCTTATTTCACTCCTCTCTGACAATTTTATCCTCAATTCATCTAGATTTCATTGATATCTGCTAATTTCTTTTCATTGTAGGAGAATTTGTTTAAATCTTTCATTTATGCATGGCCTGGGGATGTCATCTTTCCCAACCCAGCTTTGTTATCTGAATTTTGATTTTTTAAATTATTTTTTTTCTCTCACAGGATGCTATGATGTATGCTGGAGAGTCAAGACAGATGGAAATTGCAGAGGACCTCATTGCCTGGTTCTTGGACAATAGCAACCATGAATGTTTTGCTGCCTGTCTGTTCCAATGTTACGACTTGTTGCGACCTGATGTTATATTGGAATTGGCTTGGAGACACAATATCATGGACTTTGCCATGCCATACATGATTCAAGTCATGAGGGAATACACCTTGAAAGTAAGACTTCTGGTAGTTTTTTCAGTTTCTACAATTGTAGGTTATCCAGCAAAGTGATAGTCTTCTATTTCTCAAAGGTGCTCAATATGCTTTACAGAGGATCCTAGGCTGTCCTTCACATTCTAAAATACTTCAAAAACTCCCTAGGCTTTTTCCTCTAGCATGCTGACATTGACACTACCTGAGAAACATCTTGACCTCCTGGGAATCGAACTTGGGATTTTTAGATCACCAATGTAAATTATCTCATTTTTGTGACAAATCATATTTTTAAATATATTTTTTTAGCATTATTATAAATTCTTTTAGTTTGTGAACTCATTCATGTTTAACTCTTGTAGGTTGACAAACTGGAACAATCAGAGTCAGTGCGTAGTGAAGAGGAGCAAAAGGCAGAAGAAAGACCTATTGTTTTAGGTGAGTTTTTTCATGACCTTAAGCCCATTGTAAAGACAAATCTCTCTTGTTCTATCTTTAACCTTTCTAGTTGCATCATATTTAAATGCAATTTCTGATTTTATTGCTGCAGACCTAGGGCAGTTTTATTTATTGTTGAATTTTGAAATATCCATTTGCAAATCTCTATGAAAAAAAGCATATACAGTAGAAATCTCTTCACCCGAAATTCAAGGTACTGTTGCTTTGATTTTCGTTTAAACATATAATAATAATAATAATAATAATAATAATAATAATAATAATAATGATTATAAATTATAGTTTTGATTTATTTTCGGTTTAACAATATTATCGAATTAGCCATTTTTGGTTTAACAGGTTTCTTCTTTATTGCTTGATTACATTTTATATCAACATTTAGATAATGCTAAAGAAAAATAATGTTCATTGTTGAAAGAGTCTGTGACAGCCTTTCTGTTCTACATAAGATAGCCTATCAGTTTTTCATATGGCTGTCTAGTTCTGTCAGGAGTTCCTGTGTTTATTTCTTTGTCAAATTAATTTCATTTGATTTTCGATATACAGTCAAACCTGTCCATAGCGGTCACTCAAGATCACAGAGAAAAGTGACCGTTATAGACAGGTGGCCGTTAT
>JASKDV010183504.1:0-12278 GCA_032466395.1 Aegires albopunctatus
ACCAGCGAGTGATATCTCACTGTAATAACAACAAACGATGTCCGCCCGACGATGGTGTCATCGTGCGTGTGTGTGTGTAGTGGATGTGTGTGGCGGCTACAGTATCTAATTTTGTTTCCAAATACTATATAAAAAAAAATATTTTTTAATCTTGATAGTGTTGTGTGGCAGTGGCAGTAGCATTTTCCCATGTTAAGCATATTTACGACTCCATAACAGGGAAAAATCATGAAAAATGCACACAAAAAAAAAAAAATCATGGCAATTGTCAAAATTGTGGTTCCGTTGCGGTAAGTCCGAAAAATCGCGACCGCAAGCTCCGCGATTTTCCGCAGGGACAGTCTTATACTTATACTGAATGGAACCGTCAGGCTTGTAATGCAAGGTTTTCATGTCAGTAACGTTTGGATTGGAGGCTTTTTTTTTTCTGGGCTTGATAGATTTCAAGGTTCCAAAATCTTTGAATTTGGAAAAAAATGTATGATTCTTATAAGCCCAGTAGGGCTGGGTTGTTTTCCGAGCTTCTTTAATATTCTTCACATGGTCTGATGGAGTGTAGATGTCAGCTCCCTTCAGCCTTCGTTCAATTGTGGCATGGACGGAGTCTTAACTCCATTTACGTATGCCCGTATTCCAAATTTTTTTGTTCTACCGTCTTCTTGTATGTACAGAAATACTGCAAGGAACTTGCAAGTATGTGATTCCTGTTTTGGTATGTGTATCCGTCTGAAATCAAAAAGGCAAGATACGAATTCGTTTGATGTGATTGCGTCTTCAGTTTCATGCCATAGGTAGCACAATGCATCCTTGGTTGTATTGTAAGGTCAGACACGTAGTTGTGCACCTGTAATTTCGTTTTGTAGTAAAGGACAGATGCATGAAGGCACGGCACTAGGACTCTCTGAACATCTACGGCGATGACTTTTGTTCTCATTTGAGTTCCAGCGTCGCAAGCTGTTCTTTCTTTTGTCTGTGTCGCAGATATTCTTCCTCATCCAAGTTGCCAGCTTCATGGGCACAGCGAAGATAACATCTCTCTTTCCTGGGATGAAAGATAGACGCGTTCTTGGCATTCACTTCTTTCATGAATGTGGCCCTTGACTTAAGGGTATTGTTGTTTCTCCAGTAATAGTTGTTGTACTCCTTGCATAAATCGGCATAGCTCTGGAAAACAGGCTCCAGATCTAGTTTGGAAGCCTCCTTCCTGCAGTACTGAGAGGGCAGTTTGGGGAGACTGTCAAGAAACTGCCTCAGTTGATTCAGACCCTCGGAAGGTGTTGATGGTGATCTCACTGCACTCTTCTCTGGTGGATCTTCGTTTACTTTCATGCAGCTTAGAATAAACCACTGGGTGAGTCCAGTGGTGGCCTGATACATTTGCTTACACACCCTCACTCTTGTTACCATCATCTCCCTGTAGGCTGTAGTGGAGGAACTTTGCCTTCTGGAGTCATCTGGATTTGCCTTTCTTACTTTTACTTTTGGCCGCTGGTGGACACAGCGTGTTACGTGATGGAGAACACGGGATGGTAAACATCGCGTGATACGCTGCGGGAAAGGGCCGCTGGTGGGCACAGCGTGTTACGTGACGGAGAACACGGGATACCTCTGAAAATAATATTGACCACACTACAACAAGTGCCCAAGATTCATGTAAACTATTCAATTGACATTATTTCCAGACATTATATATAATATATGCACTCAAAATGTCACATTTGTTCAATTTTGCTCAAAATTACAAGAGAGACAAAAAATCCAAATTTCACATTTTTTGAAAACAAACAGAACTGAAAAAAACAGTTTATAAAAGAATATCATAACAACAATGAAAATAATCAAATGAACAAAGCAAACATTGACATAATTTTGTACATATTATAATTAAATGTATAAGTTATCAAATACCATGTGGGCTACTACAAATCAACATCTCATACATCATCAAATGATTCATAATCAAGGACCAAAACATATTAATATTAGATGATTCACCAATAAAATAAGACTAATAAGCAACAACAACTCTCATTCAAATATAATTTCATTATGTATAAAGGCAAGAAAATTGTGTACATTCATTCAATATTATCATAACATTTAAAGGGAAAGCATAAATTAAAAATTCATTAAAATTAATGACAACATAAATAATTGACAGGAATATCAAGCAATAGTCAGCACATTTATGGCTACTGTATATATAACTATAACTGTAACAAGACATCCTATGTGCAAAATTTACTGAATACAAATGTTGTGGAACCAATGGACACATTTGTGACATCTTGTCCAGTTAGTTGGCCCACTGCTCAGCTCTCTCGGGGGATCAACCCGTCTACATCCATTACAAATTTATTTTTTAAAATTCTCTTTTTCTTTGGCAAGCCTAATGCAGTCATCCCAAACCCTTTTGGTCGTCCCCTCTTTCCTAACTTTGATGGCGGTTTAATGTTCAAAAGATGAGTAGTGTTGCCACTAGCACCCACTCTGTCTGTCTCGTTACAATCTGACAAAGCTACAGCAACCTCTGTTACAACCTCACCTTCATTACCATCGCTACTAAACGTCTCAACGACCCCTGAGCTTTCTACATGTACCTCTGCCACAGTAACTATGATTTCTCCTCCATTCCCATTCATAACACTACCATGCCATACCTCACCTTCCTTATCATTTCTCCCACCTTCTGCTGTCTCTACTATCCCTAAGCCTGCAATCTCTGCCACAGAAACTGCATCAACCTGATCAACAATACTACACAGCCCTGCAATCTCTCCTCTGTCATCATCCTCGCCTTGTTCCTCAGCAACTGTCTCTACTATCCCTAAGCAAGCAACCTCTGCCACAGCATCAACCTGATCAACAACACTACAAAGACCTGTAATCTCTCCTCTGTCATCATCCTCGTCTTGTTCCTCAGCAACTGTCTCTACTATCCCTAAGCAAGCAACCTCTGCCACAGCATCAACTAGCCCTATCTCTTCACTTTCCCTACCACCTATGACACCTCCTACAACTACCTCACTATTTAAAGTCTCCATCTCAAAACATCCTGCTCCTTCCACAACAGTATCCCCACCTTCAGAATCAACTATCAAAAACCTCTTGCACTGACTAACCTTTTCCTCGAACACCTGCAGTAGGTCTAAATAGTACCTCAATCTATCTTCACCCAATTCTACAAGAATGTGGAGCAGCCTGTCCACCTGTGGCTTTGCGAGCCCATAGCGGTCTTTCTTTTCCATGGCACAGGTGCGCCAGTCAAAAGAACTCACACTAGGGCATGCATCTGCAGCCGGCTGTTGTACATCACATTTGTTGTACTTAATATGCCACCTTTTATAAAAAAGTGACAGAGCAAGGGGCTCTTCTCCTTTGTCTCGATGGACAGCAATAATGTGCCTACACGGCAACAACATAGATGTTGAGGTGTGACATGTACAAGACAAACCATCGACCTCATGGCAATTGTTAATGTCATCCTTTGCCAAAACATAACAAAGAGAGTCTAAACGACGGACTACATAATTTACTGCTTTGTGGACTTCTGAGACAGCAAGTTTGAGTGCGTGGGGTGTTACATGCTTTTGAATTTCTGGGAACTGGGAAGAGGTTTTCTTAGTAACATTTACAAAATTGATATGAGCAGTTTCTTCCAACAGACACTCATAGAGAAACAGGATTTTTCTCATGAAAATATCAGGGGGTGCTCGGGATGTTATGATAGACTTTAATTTTTGATGATATGATTCGATGCGGTTGTTAGTCGAATCTCCAAAATTAACATGTTCTGCTCTGGCATAACGAACCCAGCGCTCACGCAGGCTGTCCCAGTTGTCTACAAAGTACTGAGAAAAGGGCTGATGGTGGGTCAGCAGCTCTTCCTTGAACTCGTCATATTGATGACTGCTCTTGGCATTGCATAGTTTCTCCACCATCAGCCTTATTTCCATTTTCACACTTGAAGCAGTCTGTAAACTGTCAATTTTTTTTTTTGAAGGCTTTTTTCACATGAAATAGGCACAGTTCACATAAGGCATCTGGAAACACCTCTTCCAGTCTCGCCACTTCATTCAAATCTTTGTCTACCATAAATGTTTTTATTAATGAAGATTCAGGATTGTGAGTTTTAAATTTGTTGAAAATTTCAGACAGCATTGCCGAACTTTCATTAGATATGAGGGCAAAGCCACACAATCTACTCCTGGAGTTGCCATCTACAACTAAAAATGACAGCAATGGCATGTCTCTATCATTCACACAATATGTGCAATCAACCGGGACATGTTCAGGAAACTTTTTGAAGGTTTGCCTCATTTCCGTTGTCTGAATAAACACATATTGCAAAACATTATCACCATAATCAGACACAAGGCCAGGATCTTTCGTTCGCCATTTTTCTAGCTCTACTGCCAACATCTGAGCATCATTACCATTGGAGGCAGCCTGTTTCTCCTGTAATTAAAAAAAAAGTTTATTAATTATAACGCATTGACATATAAAATAACATTTTACAAGATTTACGAAATAATGATACAGTAGAACACACTTAAACCAAACTAGCTGAACATGAATAATGATTAACTACATAAATTTATGTCTCCTACTCCCTGCCCGGTACATAGTGAGTCCCACTGACTACTATCCAGTCATTGGATTCAGAGATCCCTCGCTCACCTCTCTATACCGTATCTCTTTCTCCCCTCCCACCTTCTCGAAATAATCCACCCCCCTCTCTAAACTATTCAATAATTTTCTCGCTCTCTCCCTTTTTTTTTCTCTCACTCCTTCCCGTCTTTCTTTTTTTCCTCCTACTCTCTCTTCCTCGCTATTTCTCTCTTCCTCTCTGCATTTATCTTTCTATCTCTTCATTTATTATAAATATGGCTCAATCCATCACTATCGTTTACTCCCCATGCTGCATTATTTCCAAAGTCATAATACACTTACTAAAACAATTATCACATGTTAACTGTTCTTGAAGTGATGTTTTTGAGTCAAACAAGCTTAACTTAGCTTGAAATCATTATTTCTTGCTTACTTTTCTCTTACTGAACCATTTTATGTGAAAATATGTAATTTTTTCTCCCTTCATTTTGTAACACAGAATACTTATCAACTTTATCCTGATACAAAATCTAGTAATATTAATGGCGAATATTAATAGCATTGTGATTTTAGCGAAGTTAATCCAGCCACAACAAGCAATAGATATGTTATGTGCCGAGAAAAACCGCATTTTTGTTCCCTGGGCTTAGCAATAGCATGTTGATTTGTCGTGAGGAATGTTAGCATGTTGATTTGTCGTGAGGAATGTTACCGCAGTTCGTCCATTTTTCAATGTACTATTAGTACTCCATAAAACCCAAAAGACATGCTCAAAGTTTGCCTGATATGGCTTATATTGATTTTGTTCCCTTATTGTTGCTTTTGTCCTATATTCTTGTGTTGTATCGAATGAATATGGGATCCCACCGTGTGTGATCATGTAAATCATAATCTACAAGACATCTAGATCTAATGTTCTGCTATGTGAAATATTGGACGAACCTCATTTGCTCGTCCACAAGTAACATTCTTCACATGGTTGCTTGGATTAAGACAATCGTTTCAAATATGGTAGGATGGCAATCTATTTATGTTTGGCCTTTTTCATGTTGTGAAGCACTTGAAGCGGGAGATTGCATAAATAACTGTTGTTGTGTTGAAATTTAATTCGTTTTGTCTTTCAGTGCAAGGATCGTTACATGTACACTCTAGACTGTTCGTCCGGGTAACATTCCTTTGGTTAATTTTCAATTTTTAGGCATTATCTGTTTCAATTCTTGACCAACGACCTTTCAGCCATAAATTGGTGAAGATAATGAGTAAATACTTTTATTCTCATAAAACATGGTTGTTAATCTTAATTTTTGCCATTTGTGCAGAGTGATGTTCAATCAGTAAGGAATGTTATCTGGATGAATACTTCTGGTTGTCCAGTAACATTCCTCGCATTTTAAAGGATATATATATATCGTGAATTAAAACTTTAGTTACCGTACAATTCCTTGTTTGTCATAAATTAGATGGTTTTAGAGACATACAGAGAAATGTATGTGAATAATGAAATGACTTACTTTCTGGCGTACAGCTTTCTTGATGTTGTGTACATCTTGCATGATCACACGCTTGCCTGTTAATCAAACCATCTCTCTTCTCAAGTCTTTGGGAGGGATGTTTAGCTTAACGAGTTCTGCTTTTCTCTTTTCAACTACATTCAGCTTCCTTTGTTTAGCATACCTCTTAAATATATCCACAGCTGTGAAAGTAGAAACAATTTTCTTTTACTTTACAATTGGAAAAATAATCTGCTGACCTGACTCACTTCTAATGTTAACCCTTGCCGTATGTTGGGGTCTCTAGCAATCCCACATGCTCTAAAAATATACTCTCGTTACTTTAATTTTAGTTCCAGGAGCTGGAAATCCCATGAAACCCTCAAAGACAACATCGCCTATCGATTCACACTTTCAAAATTTAAAATTAAAAGCATTCAAATCTTTAATCAATATTGCACGTGCATTCCGTCACCCTTCCCCATACGTTGTGGGATCTGTCAGGACCCCCTGTTTTATATATATAGTATAGCATTATTATATTATTAAACTAGTCAATATTTCTCTCAGATGTCCTTATATTACTATTATTACAGTACATTCTTTACTATCATATTATATAAAGAGAAAATTTAGCTCTTACAAATATGGCATATTTTCTTTTGAAAGGAAATAAACTGCACAAAACCTTATCAAACTCGCTTTAAAATGTACCCAAACAAAAAAGAAAAAAGGTTGGCAAAAAGAGGACACTACACACACATCTAAGCCTTCTAATTAAATGAACAAAATTAGCAAGTGGCTATTTACAGGCGTCTGGCCGGTAAATAGATCGATGGCTATTCTCTGGTGTACTTAGACAATTGCATCAATCGTATTTGTCAAATTGCATTGGTAGTATGTTTATGCATTTAGATCTAGAGCTCTATGTATTTTATAAAAGGGCAGAGATAGCTCAAACAAATAAAATCAATCATTTCAATTTCAATACAAATTTGAAATAAGCTAGCGAGTGCGCATGCTCAGTGATGGGAAATCCCCAAGTGTCGTGTTCGGTAAATAAAATAGATCTAGATATACTGTGCCAATTCTAATAATTCTATTTTCCTATCTCCTACTTTTATGTGGGAAAATCTACAGCCTTTCAATGGTGATTCACTGTACATGTAGATGTAGCCCAATGCACATGATTATGAGTAAAGTATACAATCGAAGTGGCTGCTCATACGGGACCATACACGAAGAAAAATTTCTATTGGTACGGCAGATCTCGGTTTCGATTTCTCGCGGTTGGACATTGCCATACGAAAATAATTTTTTCTTCTTTCTCTTTCTCTCTCTCTCTCGCGACACTGCCGTACGAATATAAGTTTTCTTATCTCTCTCTCTCGCGACACTGCCGTACGAATATATTTTTCCTTCTCTCTCTCTCTCTGGCGATTCTGCCGTACGAATATATATTTTATATTCTCTCTCTCCCGAAAAATTTCTATTGGTACGGCAGATCTCGGTTTCGATTTCTCGCGGTTGGACATTGCCATACGAATATAATTTTTTCTTCTCTCTCGCTCTCTCTCTCTCTAACAACACTGCCATATGAATAGAATTTTTTCTTCACGTACAGACCCGTATGAATAGGATATTTTCTTCGCGTATGGTCTCGTACGGTAAACAGTCAGATAATTGATGTGAAGTGAGTCTCCAATAAGCGGAGACCCATCTTTATCTTTCAATCAGCTTAACCCACGTGACGCCACTGCTCTACAGTCGTATTTCGCAGCCTACAAACTATGTACAATCATACATACAACCAGCTGATTATGACATCGATGAGTCGAACCAAACCGAAAGAGATTTAGTGTTTGTGTTGCACTAGATCTAGAATGAGAATGTGACAGGGCACTGGATCTAGAGATCCTTGAATAGTTTTCCAGGGTTTGATTCAATAAAAATCTCGTCAACTTGATGTGACGCCGATCAATAGCCTTCTGACCATCTTTCGACAGGAGAATAACCACTTGCATAAAATTACTTACAAATATCGTGATTGTGCACTTCATTCAGTTGTTTGATAACAATCTTCGTCCTTTCCTTCCTGTCCAAACAGGCATAGATTCTGGCTCCACAGGCTTGCTTACCGGATCTGTGGAAATACAATTTGTTAATATTTGAGTCACTCTTCAAACCTATCACTATCACTACTATCATTATCAATAATATTGGGCATGGACGCGGATTAGGAAGTCGACTCTAATTCAATGGCATTATATCTAGCATACAGATCTAGGTATCTAGATTTAGTCAATTTAGATCTTGATCTATTATTTTCGATTATTATTAGGCCCTAGATTCTAGATATAGATCTCTATATTCATATAGACATCTAGATCTAGATCTATTCTATTGTCAATTTACAATGATTCAATCATGTCATCTTTGGCTTTGGGTAGAATCTAGAAATCTAGATTCTAGATCTATCTAGATCTAGATATTGCATTATCTGGCATATAGATTTCTAGATCTAAATCAACTATTATTGTCAATAAAGATTCATGTCATCTTTTGGAAAGAAACATAGCAAAGTGATCAAACACAACTTACTTTGTATCACGCTTCCCTTGGCCACTGGTTTTGAACAAGCCACCATGCGTGCATGAGAATGTGTAGTAAACATACTCCATTTCAAGTGGGTACACCCTCTGTCCATCTTTGACATGCTTATTGGCTTGAATGCAGGTTTTGCATGAAGATTTCACTAAAGGTTGATTTGTTTTTGTACAATGTTTCTCAACTGCATCAAAAAAGTTATTCCACAATGAAAATTCTTGCAATAATTGCAGCGATGCCATGTTGAGGAATACAAGAAGAAGACTATTTTCAAAACCAAACCGGATCAATCCAGTCCTTCCGGTTTAACACGCTTGGCCAGTCCTTCCGGTTGAACACGCTGTCGCTAAGTTGGTAGACAACGTGTGTTACGCGTTCCGAAATGTAGGTGGTAAAGACCGCGGGTTACGCTGCGAGGAATAAATGGTAGTAACTGTAGCGTGTTACGCTGTGGCCACCCACTTCGTTTACTTTTATTTTCAAAGAATCCACAGAGGTCATGACGAACACTCTTTTCTCAAGCCATGTGAGCCGCCAAACATAGCTATGTATCTCTTCCCTTTTCGTGTCTGATATATCAGTGCAGTGATAGTACTTTGCCTTGCACTTGCACCTGTCCGCTAGAACCTTTTTCTACAGGGGTGTAGGTCTTTGATTCCATGTCAAACTTTCTACCAGTATAAATTTCTCCCAATTCCCTTTTCCGTTTCATTTTGCCTTTCCCCATGTTTTTGCTTTCTATATTGATGGTTGTTTTCACATCTTGTGCATTATCTCGCTGGCTGGGTGTGGATATTAGCTCACGGTCCCCATCGGGTTGGTGCTGGCTGTGGCATATTACTAGCTCAGCATAGACTGGCCTGTCTTCTTCCACTTCCATGGTGTTGATGGTTGTATCGGATAAAGAGAGATGATCGAAAGATGTCCCATTGCTAGCGGTGCCGAAATTTATCGATATGTCTGCTAAATTCAGGGATACATCTGGTAGTAAGTCATTCATTGAGAATGAGATGTCATTGATAGATGAGTCATTTTCCTTCTCAAACGTTTCAAATTCATGGCAAAATTCTTTGGTCATTTGATTTTCTTGCCTACTTACATGGCCAGTCTTTTTTTTTTTTTTTTTACTCATCATCAAAATTTCATGGCCCGACTGTTTGAATCCATGGCGTATGTCTGTAAGGGGAAGGAAATCAAGAATTTCTTCTTATTGTAGTAGTTTTGTTATAATGAAAAATGTTAAAGACTCACAAATAAGAATTTAAAATGATAGTGTTTGGTAATAATCCTCTTGATATGTTTTATTTTAAAATAAAATCTAATCAATGATAGTCGATGATACTGATAGAATAATGTTACACTCTCCCTCATCAAACATACTGAATACCATTAAAACAGTTAAACAGCAATAACCAATTAATTACTGATGCAACATAAATAAAAGCACATTATAATGTAACAAAAACATTATAGAAAGTACTTCAACTTACCTAGAAATACATGTCAAGTTTTTCGTCAAAAGTGATTCGAATCAAGACAGTAGTTCTGTGATTCAGAGATACAAGGCTTGCGAAGGTCAAACACGTTATAAATTAAAACGGAAACACACTGTTTGCAACAGTGTCGCAATTCGTAGTTTTCGGTGGGAAAAGTAAAATCATCGATTACCACGATGTGCAAGCAAGCAATCATGTAAACATTGAGACGGAATTAGATGGAAGGAAAGAAAGAAGAAGAGATAGAGAGAGACTGAGAGGGAGACAGACAGACAAATCGACCGATAGTGATAGACAGAGACAGAGGGGGTGGGGGTGGAAATATATTCATAATATGCACAGCATAAATGTCCATGAATCATGGGTGTAGGAGGAGAAAAAACACGGATTCCATTCTTTTGAATGCCACGAAGGGTCACTGTGAAGTTAGATTTCACATTATATTTGATATAAAGGTCTTCATTTCTTCAATAGTAGTAAAGTCCCACTTTAACTTAATAACGCGACCTTTGACTTTTGCAAACAGTTTGCATTCGCTTGTCTACACTTGTTCAACTCCTTGCATGATTTTAACATTTTGTTGCATTACAATTACAAAAAATTACATTACTGCGTTTCTTTTCGTTAGATCATCAGTAATTGTTTCTCCGGTGCCCTTGAGTAGTTTCCTATTTTTACTAACAAAGTTTTTAGTACGCCTTGAGACAAACCTAGCAATGATTGCTCTTTTCGGATCAGGCGTATTTTTTTCTTACCAACGCTGTGGATAGTTTCACAGTCATTCAGACTGATGATTAAATTAAATTTCGAAAGTTGATAACCTTCCTCTGTCAACCCGAAGACACGAATGTTTTCTCTCGAGTACTGCTTTGGATTATTAATATCAATATCATTCTTCATTTTTTCAAATTTCTTTTTTATCCCTTAATTGATTCATTCTCTTTAAGAGATAAATTTTCATCCTTAAGCGATGAAATTTCAGTTTCTTGTTTTTTAATTATAAGGGCCATGTCATGAATTTCACCCTTCAGTTCGTGAATAGTATCGGTCAAGTCACTGCTAGTTGACTTGATGGACAACACTCAACAAGGAATTGATCTTTTGATCAATTTTTCCCATCCACTTTGATATATCACTATCCTCATCCATTTTCGTTATGTAGAATGTGATGGAGGATTGATCAAATGATGACGATGAGTCGTCCGGTTTCAGTTCAGCCTTACCTTTATTCATTATAGTATTGTACATGTACTGGTCGAACGGAGAACAGAAGGAGTGAAAGTGAACAGTTCACAAGCCTCCAAGAAGTAACTTTTAATAACAATCAAGAGTTGTTTCTCACTGTAAATTACAATATATTTTCTCTAACCACATTCAGAATAGATAACTCCACGAAAAGTGAAAACTGAAAGTTTACCCTAGGTGGTATTCGACATTTTCACGTTTAAATCAACTAGTACCACGAAGGAAAAAACATACGTCCGCCATGTTTGATGGCATGAGTCAGAAGTGATAATGTTATCTTGATCTATCTTTACTTTGTGGCTATACAAACAATGCACGATTGAAGGATAGATAGACATAAAAAGATACATACAATGTGTATAAAATAGATGGATGGATGGACAGATAGATCTAAGATAGATAAATAGGTCCATTATAATATCTTGTAACAAGAAATAAAAAGAATAACTTTCTTTTTGAAAATGAAGCGGGTATATTATTACTTATTACTATAACTATTACTAACCAAAGATATCTGAATTTTCTTTTTCTCGTTGTTCGGTTGACTAAAATCGTTTATTCTCTTTCATCTTCATCTGCTAACTTTAAATCTGGTGTAGTTGACTTTGGTAAAATTGATAATTGTCATTTTTAGAAATTTGATATTGAGTATCGCTGATTGTACTTGTACCACTCCTGGATTCTGATTCATCGCTGGATATAGGAGGATCTACATTAAAGCTAAGCCATTATATTAATATCTAGATCTATTTACATTTCTCTCTCTCTCTCTCTCTCTCTCTCTCTCTCTCTCTCTCTCTCTCTCTCTCTCTCTCTCTCTCTCTCTCTC
>JASKDV010183526.1:0-10405 GCA_032466395.1 Aegires albopunctatus
GCTTTTCCTTGCCCCGCTGTATCCGAGCACAGGTAATAGAGTTTACATAGTAAAATAAAAGGGGACTCTGGTAAAGTACCGCTGTAGCGATGTGCCCGCTGTAGCCGTGTACTACTGTACTTACTGTATACACAATTATGACGATAAATTCCCTTGTTCCTCTTCAAACCTATTGCAATCTCTTATTCTTATGTTGACTTTCTCTTTACTCGACATAATTTCAACGGTCCCAGCAAGGTCGAATTAAGGGGGTTCTACTACTGTAATTTAAAGTCATAATTTGAATTTTCATACTATTAATGACTGTTAAAAAGCGTCTCAATCATCCATCTGCTTAATTCCCATCCCAATTTAGGTCTCTAGTTGTAGTAATACAAATAAAAGGCTCACTTACTATTAACATTAACATACAGTATAGTAAATCAGTAGAAAGTCAAGCCTTGCTTGCATAACTTACAATTAAGTGGTCACAATTATGTCAGCCACGTTGTTTAGGCCAAACAATATCGATTGAAGATTACATATATCTGGCCCTGCAGAAAATTGCATTTGAAAATTGGTGTAATTGCTCTCAGAAATAGCAACGAAATTGAAAATCTGCTTGCTTTGTTGGTGCTGAAATAGCTAAAGATAACCAAAATTGCAAAAGAATTGCGAGCAATGGCAAATATTTTATACAGTGTTAAAAATTGCAAAATGGTTGCAATTTTCCATGGGGTCAGATATATTAAACTCAGATAATCAAAATCATCACCATATTTGAATTAAGCGGGTTTCACTGTATGATTCTTTCTGATCAAATGTACAAACAATTGACAAAATAAGAGTCTGTATACTAAGCTCAAATATCCAGTAGAACTTTTAATATGGACGAATTTGTTACTAAAATCAAATAGAAATTATAATACTATACCAAGATCAAATATTCTTTAAGAAAAATAGATCTATATTCCATGATTGCGTTTTAAACATGACTTTGAGGTGTCACAAACCAGTTGCCTGTTTTCCACGCTGCAGAACTCTTTCTATCATAGTCATGGTTTTAGCAATAATACACTTGTTTCAAGTTTCTATTTGGAGATTTTGACAACCTATCTAAAATCTAATTTCAAATTTGTATGAAAAAGTTTATGATTACCGTAAACTAAATTGATCAGATAGCTCCATTTCTAGAGATAAGTAATACAACCTATCATTAAGTTAGAAGAGCATTTCATTTTGTTTTTACTAATTCATTCTTTGTTTTATATTTGAGTTTGCATTTGGACATTTGATTATGCTTCAGGTGATATTTGAGCTTCCAACTCGTATATTTGACCTCCCATTTGTTTCAACTGTATTTGATATCGCCCAATGAATTGTCAACATTTATGTTTGCATTTGCTTTATGGAAACTGAAATCCATTTAGTGTACATTTGATCTGGAAAAATATCATTTACAATTTACAATGTATTTCTAAAGTCAAATTCATCTCTTGTGCTCTTTAATTTGTATCACAAATCAATCACAATTTAAAAGTTAAAAGCAAATGTACATAAAGCACTTATTATTCTAATTGGTCAATCAATGATCATCATAGTAATACAAATATCTGAGAATCAATGAGAACTTTTGTGCCTTGCCTTAATATGTGTCAAATGATCAATATTCACTAACAAACCCATATAAAGAACGACCTATAAAGAATGTATTTGAAAAAAACCCAGGATAATGGTCATTTGTAAAATTAATATGACAAAGATATTAATGAAGAAATAAGCTTGATCCTGTCCAACATTTGTACTATGACGACTGGAGTGAGGATAATTTGAGAAAATGAGTAAATAATCAAATCTAACTCCTATTGATTTGAACCTGAAACATTGTCTCCTTTGATATCAGCAATTTTTTTTTTACCCAATCAGTATAAAATGATCTCCATTTGTAAATTTGTCACGAGCAGTCATCCCAATTTTCAATGCTCATATATACTTGTAAAAGTGGAAACAGCCTTTGTCAGAGATTCTCTATCATGCTTTGTTAACTTCCCTTATTAAATTAAAAAAAAAATATTCATTCATAGGCCATAATTCAGTGGCAGTCTGAACCAGAATAAAAAACCCCAAGAAAACATACTTGCAAATTTAGACTGTCGTACTTAGCATTAACTTTCTCACTGACAAATAGTTGACTCAACAAAAGAAACATGACATGACATAAATAAAGTTAATGACTTCTAACTATGTAGCAGCCATGCAGTCATTATTAAAACTCATTGTATTTGAATAAGTGTGAGACAACTTTAGGTTATTGAAATTTATTGAGTATAGATCAATGGTGGTATCTTATTCTTGTATCTCTCCACATTCAATTCATTCATACTATTCATAGGCTCCATTGAATTATGCTGGGTAACAAGTATCACAATTTAATAAATTAAAAAATCTCACTTGTATATTTTGCTTAATTTTTCAACAGACAATCAGCCGTTTTAAAAAGACAAGTATTGTATTTAGATAAATGGACAGAGACTCATCATAGACTGAATGCCTTTCTTCCAAAAAGAGAAATCTGAAATGTGTGGAATAAATGAAAAATAATGCACACCTGAGATATTTGATATAGGCATTATCATAGATTTAAATTTTGCTTACACGACCTCAATATGCCATAATAATTACATATATTCATGCAGGCCGATAGACCTAACCTAAATCAAATTTTTGCAACTTAGCTGATCTTCACTGCATAACTCACTTGTGATTAAGAAACATGCCACGCTGTGATAAACATTTTCATTAAGAAACAAGGTCACACAATGCTCTCATCTCCTCTCCAAACTAATTCAGAATGAGGTGAGAATTAGAGGCAGGATCTAATTTAGATCAGGAATTTATATTGCAACATTTCTATATTCAGGGAGTCCCAAAAAAACAAAAGAAAACAAAACAAAAACTGAAAAACTTTGTTTTTAAATAACCTCAACAAAAATTATCTGAAGGTGGTGAAATTTTCTCAATATGAAACTCAATTAATAAGAATTTTTTCAAATGCAAAATTTATAAAAATTGCTTGAAAAATAAGTAAGGGTGAGGCATGTTCACAATGGACGTCAAAACAGTAAAAGGACGAAATTGCAAACATTGTCAATTTATATGCACTTGTTTAACTCCAACTGTGCCTTTTTTCTCTGAGGTTAACTAAAGGGCAGAATTTTTCAGAAAAGGTTTGACACTACAGTATTCCTGCCTTGAAGAAAACAACATGTGAAACCAAGACAGCAGTGAATCATTTTAAGAAACGGACAAACAAGTGTAAGGAATGAAAGGGCACATTGAGCATCTTTTGTAACATTTTTAATCTCAAACTATGCGTCGATTAAATAGAGGAAGTATCTAAAAGTTGCCTTGAGATTGAAAAATTTCTTTATGCTTGTGGGTTAAAACATGCCAATTTGACAATTTTTCCAATGTTGATGTTATTTTTTGAAGTGGCTCTCCCTTCCTTATTTTTTATGCAATTTTTATGAATTTTGCACCCAACAAATTCTTATTAATTTCTAATTTTTTGTGAGACATCCTGTTGAAAATTCTGGTGCATAAAAGCAACATATAGCATATTGTTATGAAGTAAAAAATCAATAATGAAAATCAACCAGAAAATGAAATTTCTAAATGGTAAATATAAAAGTTCCCCAAAATTTCAACCTTAATTTATCAACTGATAATAATGAAAATCTTTTTTGACATCCTTAACCCTAGAAAGAGTAACCAATGTAAACATTTTTAGAAAATGTATTGAATCGTAGACGTACCACTACTGTAAAAAAAAAAAAAAAAAAAAAAATTCAATGACAAAAATATTGAAATTTATAAGTTAATAAAAGGATTTTATTTTTTAAAAGGAGATCCTATAAGCTGCAAAAGAAGTAAATAAAACAAAAAGGTCTTCGGGACACAAATCAGAAATAAGTTCTGCAAGGACAACTAATATAAATGATATAAGCGATGTCATGATATATAATATTAGTATTACTACTGAAAAGTAACAATTTTATAACAAACCACAAAAAGAGTTGAAGGAGTGATATAGGATAATTAATGAAGACTAATCATAACTCGGTAAATCAACACGTACTATATAGAAAAGATGCACTCCCGCAAAAAGCGTTAATGAATTAATAGTTAACAAAATTCAAACACAAGAAACCTCAGCAGCTTCTTTCACCAAACCGCTTGGTGGTATGGTTGGATTGAATCCAGCTAGAGATACAAATCTTTTCTATTACCACAGCTTTGGCAATGTGCCCCAAGTAAGACACTTTTTTCCCTTTTCACATGATTCAGGCGAGAGCAAATACCTGGCCATTCAAACCGTGTTGGCTCCATTCAAAAATTGTGTTCCCTCCTAAAAAGGCAAATATTCATGCCTTATGCCTACATGTTCTATGTTGCTGTCCATGAGAAGAAATGGAGAGTTTTTGTAAAGTGCTCAGAGGCCTGAGTTAAAAGCACTATATAAGTGGAACTTAAACTTCTCATACTCTCAGAGTTTTACTCAAAATCCACATTCATTATAGAAATACATAGAAAATGGCAATATTAAATGATTGTAATGACAATTCTCTGGCTTGATTAATTAGAACTTCCAGCCTGTGCTCCTGTTTGAGGGGTTGTCGCAGCCTTCGCTGCTGAGGTGGCAGCTGTCGATAACATCTGAATGGAAGATAAAATCAAAAGTATTCCTAGTCTTTTGATGCATATCATGACATAATTTTATTTATAATCAATTTCAAATTTACCCCCCCCCCCAAAAAAAATACAAAAAAACAAAAAAAAAACAACAAACATACCACCTTCTAAATATTGAATGCATACCCTGAACACCAAAAGAACAAGAGGTGAAATATTAATGTATTATAAAAAATATATGAGGTTAATAATAGCAATTAAATTCATGTATTTACTGATATGAATGTTTTCTCGAAATTTCTGATTCTATAAATCATGATTCAATTTCAAAACTGAAATATTTTGCTCTCTCTTTATTCACAGACTAGTGGAATCCCTCGCGATATTTGCAGGAAACAATGTTGCTTCGTTAATTCTAGTACTGTCAATTTATTTTCATTATACACACTATTAATGGATGAGGGCAGATTTGTAAAATATATTGAGAGTAAAATGTGGCATATCACAAAATGTCGGCTTAATTGGTATATAGATATATAAGCCAGCGTAACTCCTGACTCAGAATCTAGATCTAGATCTAATATAATAGGCCTATAGATCTAGATCTAGATCTAGTCAAAGAGCATGAGAATAGGAAATTCTACATAAAGATTTAGATCTAGATCTAGGTATCTTTTTATGTTATATTTCCGGTGCGTGTTTTAAAAAGATGGATCCGACTATCCCTCTTCCCAAGAAGTGAACCACGAAGTTTGTGTCTTTTGTTTTTTATTAATTAACGGTAACTAATTATGAATTATAAAAATGTCCGTGCAGTAGAAGAAAATTAGAGGTACCTCCATGCAGAATTTGAAGAAGATCGGTGTTGTAGTTAATCCTGTAGGCGTGTGCAAAATCTGGACCTTATTTTATTATTTATTAATATGATTATATATGATTGAGATAGGAGAGAGAGACAGGGGGAAATATATAATTGAAGAATGAGAGTAGAGAGAGAGAGAGAGAGAGGAGGTGTTCATTTAGAGAGGATACGAAGGATTCATTGAAAGGGGGTAGAGGGTGGATGGAGGTATTCAATCATGCAAACTTATTCTTTGTGTTGTTTTGTTTACCTCATCGATTGTCATTGTATTGGGATCCAGTTGGAATCGTCGTGTTGACTTTCATGTAGCACCTACCTCTACCATCTAAGTCTAATCTATTTTCCAACGATTTCTACACTTCCTCTAGCTTTCTACGTGTTTGTCTCGTTGTCTCGCTTGATATATCATTAATTTTATTATCTAAGAGGTGAGAAAGTTAAAAACACTATGTGGTTTAATCGGAAATGAAAGCTGCCATGTACAAATAATACGTTATTTGTTAAACTAACACACACACACTACTATGTCGTTTTATCAAGAAACACACACGTAAACGTACATGAAACTGTAAAGAGCCGCACGAATGAGCACACGCCAATAAATCGGCTGTTCTCGTCAGCACTCTTCAAAAAGGCTCTCTAGCAATAGTTTATTCGGGACTTTTTCTAATAATAACAGGACAGCTAGTTAAAGCACCATAAAATATTATGTCATGTGAATGAAAAGTGCCCGTCAACTTCAATGACCATGGGGGGTGCTTGCCTGTAAGGGACTTGCTGGCTAATCAGTAGTTGATGTCATGACTAAAGAACAGGGAGCCGTTGATAATGGTATCCACTGTGATGAAATAGCTTGACAGTTGACAATATATCTAGATTAATAAACTATGCCTACAGGAAGTCGGGGGAAAAAAATAGCATCTTCCAGCATGTCGAACGAAGAACAAAAAACAACAACATGGCACTTAATCCCTTTCAGGCTTACTGATGACTTAATTTTGACTTGATAACTTGACCATCCTTATTTGTTATTGACCATAACTGTCCTCTTTCTCCATTCAGCGCGATTTACAATTTTTGATCACCCACACAGTGTCTCCTCCCTCCCTTTAACCTCCCCCCCTCCACAGCCTTTTCAGACAACCCCTCTCCTCGTCCTTCATCAGGTCGCCCAACCCCCACCCTTGTATTTCCTCTCACGGAACATAGTCGCAGCCAAAACGAGTTAAGAAGTCCATGTAAGAGCGACACTGATTCAAGATGGCGTCCCTTATTCCATTACCAGTTGACGCATTCATCATTTTATCCCTAACCTCGTTTCGGGCTGGACAACAGGCAAATTCCTCTTTACCCCGAAACCTTTTCTTCTCTTTTGCCCTGTTTCTCTCGCCCGGTTCCATCACCGTCATCTTCTCGAGCTTCTTTCCGTCCACCATTCGAAACCACCACCACCATCATCCCCTGAAAAAAACCCACATACTACTTCCCCGATTATTTTCCTTTTCCCCGATCGCCATTCTTTCTCTTGTTTCTCCCCCTCATATTATTATCAGCCCTTTCCCTAGTCTACCGGCTCTCCAGCAAACCACATTTTCCAGTCTTCCTCTCCTTGACCAATTCGTGGACATCGGATTAAATTGAACTCGTCTCGCGCGTGTTCTAGCCGGTAACTCGGACGAGATTAAGGGAGATGACGTTAAGATTAAGGATTCTATAGATCTAGAATAAGGGGAAAATCGAATTTTTGCGTGCCTCTGGAGAATACAAGTAACTGGATTTCTTTTTATTGTATTTCTCAACTATCTATGCTTCATTATGTATTATCTCAGATTTTAGTTAGACAACGTTATTTTCGGGAAAGTGCAAAACGCTAATACAGGAGACCTCTTAATCTTAATAAAAATATAACCTGATTCCTCTCACACAACCTCGTTAACATTCTACCAGGAAATTATTAAAGTGCCTTGTTAGAGGAATAAAATACATAAAGGATTATTAAACCAACACACAGATAAGACGGAATAAAAGGATACAATTATATTCCTTAACGGTTTAACTTTCCCTCGGCGAATCTGTTTGCCCGGTTTTCGAAGACGCGATTAATGTCATTAACATAATATTAAAATATTCTTTGTCCGCGCTAGTTATTGTCTCATCCCATGATTTGGAGGCAAGGTCTAGAGCGAAGCCTAGGCCTCGATGACTTTAATGCAATCTGCCTTTTGTTGGGATGCAAGTGGAGTCTCCCTCTCTGCTCCCAAAGGGTTAATAAGATTTATGCGTCGAGGACGTCCTCGATGGATAGAAGACAGTGGTCCGCGGACCACAATGGTGGAACAATCTACTCCCGAGCAGTCGAGCATCTTCAACCAAGGGAAAAATTCAACCAGCATCATTATTTCTATCTGTCCAGTATATTCACGAGCATTCCTTTAAGATTGAAGGCATTGAATACGTGTATGGTATAACTTCATCAGTCGAAAATACCCGTTACGTGCAAAGCATGTAAAATTGTTACATTTACTTTGATTGTGGAGATGCTATTGAACAAAAGAAGTCGGTGATTATAGAGGAGTCAGGATGAATTTTTGAATTCATCGTAATAGTCGTTTATCAACCATTCAATTCATATATGGTTATTTTTGTAAGGTAAGATATATGACCTCATCCCATCTCGAATACCGTATGGTATAACAAGTGATAACTGTACAATTCCCGTGAAACAGGTTTAAGCCTTCTTCAGTTTCTGGGCTACTCGGAAAGTTTAATTTGCGACATGAACAACAACGAAAACAACAGCTACAGCAATAAATAACAACGACAACAACCTAAACATCACAAACACCACTCCATCTAAGATAGTGAGATTTCAGCCTAAGTTGTATTTTTACTTTCCTGTCTGAAGTATGTTAGTAAATGAAATTGTTATTTTATTTTTATATAATTTTATTTATTGCCTTTGCTTTTTTCTTATTTGATTTTAACTTGCTTCATCTGTGGATGACACGGCAATTCGCGGTATTCGCCGCTTTTTACCCACCGATGAAGTTGAATTGGGCGTACATCTCCATTTGTTTAGAGGGGAAGTCCCAACGGAAACTTGACTGAATCGCTTGGGGAAATGGCGACTTTTGTTCCATTAAGGTTCGTTCGTTACTGTTATAAAAATATTATTCTTTTACTTTGTCAGTGTTTTAAAAAGACAAATACCCCCCCCCCACCCCCCCCACCCCCCACTTCCCCCTCATTTTTACGTGGAGGCGCGACAGGCATTGATAAGGCAGCCATACTGGGTTTTCATATTGCTCACTTTTGTGGAACATTTCATTTCAAGTGGATGTTTGTCCCCTAGATGACGAAATTGTATTGAACGTAAAGGATCTTTGTTCCTGTCTTTTATATTTTCCAGTTTTGCCTCCATTCGTCATGGCTCACAGTTTCACATGGGTGGTCTTATTCACTGAAAGCATTCTGCTGTCTCCACAGACTGTATGATTGGAGTAGCTAGTAAAGAGAAATATGACTCCACTTTTAATCCAGTGATGGTCTTTTCATTTTCAGATTGAAGTGATCACTAGGATCGAGTTTATGCTATGTCGAATAATTGAACGATTTTGATTCCGAATGCGCGCGCATCGACTAGTGGTCGTGGCAAAGGTCATCTCAAGTGATGTCAATTATTTGAACGATGCTGGCGGCGACATAAAATTCTACCTTATATTAGAAAATAGACAAAATGGAGGTGACATTGCAGTATAAGTATGACTGGTCAAATGTTTTTTTTATATATACACTCCCTTGCCAGAGGATTAATTTAGGTAGAGAAGATTAATATTTATCTTTAAAATGCACCAACGATGGGGGTGCTTTGTTCCTTTGGCTCTCATGACGATATTGTTCACCAACGAGTCGACCAATTAATCAATTAATTACTTATAGATTTTTTCAAATTAAAACTAAGCATGATCGCCATGACTGGATCAAAACCTAATTAATACGTTTCATTTAACAAACTATTGATAATAATACGTTCGACTCATATAGTTAAAATACACTGATTAGATCATTTACTAATACACCTCGTTTTAAGTATGGTTACCTGTATTAATATATGCAATTTATCATCTTTCTTTTCCACGTATGCCAAGGTTATAATTATGTATTTACTCCATTCCCCTGCCCCCTGCCCCCCCTCCCCGCCCCTCAATGGATGTTATCATTTGATATTATTTGCCATTTATTTGCCGTCAAACCCCCTAGTCCTACGTCTGTTTGACTTCTAACGAGTCTCCCATTCTCTTTTCCACGTCAGACTTCTTCAATTTCTCATCTTGCATTTTGTCAGCTCATTAGTTAGTCTGCCTATTATACCCCTCACAGTTTGAAATACAAAATGAAGAATAAGAAAAAGATAATAATATGACGTACGGAGGAGAAGTCTCTCCAGTTTAGCTCTGCTCAAGAAATCTCCAAGTAAATGGATCAGAATCTAGCTTTATTTTCTTGCCAATGAGCCTTTGGCGCCGCTTGTCTTTCGTCCAATTTGTGCGGTTTTCTCCCTTGAAGTTTCTTCTCTCCCTTCTTAATAAATTGTATTTTCTGCGTAGTTTGTGTGTTTTTCTCTTTTCCCCTTTTGTTTATTTCTCGTATTTTCTTAAATTACCATTTAATTTTATACACTTCTTCCCACGACTCCCCTTCTTCCCCCATCTCCTGTATTTCTCTTTCTTTTTTCAAAGAACAGAAGAAGAAAAGAAAACAACAACAACCTTACTTCCTTCCGTTTTGAAAGTCACTGTCACTCTTTGGATTTTCACTCTTGGTCTCAATTTCTTCTGCCTGTCTGACAGTTTGTGGGGGGGGGGGGGGGGG